>JAOTQH010172881.1:0-14925 GCA_025631255.1 Cornus kousa
CACACACCCCCCACAAGGAATTTTTAGCACCCAAGAGGAGTCGAACCTTAGACCTGGTGCTTCTTGAGGCAGCAGGGCCAAGTGACTTGCCCACTTGAGCCAACCCCTTGGGGTTATAATATTTGATATTAGTTATAAATAATGGCATTTTTGTATATTATATTTGTTGAGGGTAGTTTTGTCCTAGTAAAAAGTTTTCAAAATGGGCAACGTTTTAATATAATAAGCTTTGATAAAATGATAAGGGTATCTCAGTCTGACATTACGTTACATTTATTAATGGTCTTGACTGGTAGATAGCAGCAGGGGGCATTTCTGAAAGAAGTTCCAACTGCTATTGAAAGTTCTATCTGCATGTAATTTCCCTAAACGTAAGGGGAATTTTTTTTTATTTATAGCTTTCCCATCCTGCCAACCATTGCCTATATATCATAATCAGGTGCTACTCAGATTGAAAAGCATTACCGTTTCTTTTACATTCCCAAGAACAATTCTATAGGGAGCAATTCCAGGTCGAAGGGGCATGCTTGGCTCTAAAAGTTTCTGGAAGCTTGTCCTTCCTATTTGAGATTCGGCAAATAGCTTCCTTTGAGTTAGGAGCTGACTTGAGCTGAGAGGAGCAGAACGTGGTGTCAAGGTTGGAGAATTGTTCGAATTAGCTATATTTCCATTTCCATTTCCAAAATTTTTGCTCAAATTTTTATTGGAATCCTGGAATGTAGGCCCAAATCTTGAAGCATTCTGCCCATCCTACAAAAGATTAAAATAAAATAAATAAATAATAATAAAACTTGAAAACCATATAAGTAAATGCTGAAAAGGTGTAGGCAGAGTGAAAATAAGCAGCATCCATACAGGGAAATCAAATGTAGCACAAATATACCAGCTTTCATAAAACAAGTTTCACCTGACGATTTAATGGCATTTTATCTGTCCGAGGAACTTCTAGCCTAGGATACTGAGATCCTCCATCCTCGCATTCTACAAAAAGACATAAATTAATGGAGCAAATATCAATCATATGTCATATTGGCTAGCATTTACATAATATGCTATATCAAACACATATTTCACCACAATGCAAAAGGTCGAAAGGGTGTGATGCACAAAATGGCAGCATCTTATAAATTTAAACTTTTAGAAATGAAAAACTAATGAGTTTCAGATTGGGCATCAATCTGACATCAATTTTTGTCATGGTCGCAATGTAAAGATATTCCAAAATTTTGGAATGGACGTACCAAGATTCAATCAAAAAGTGACAGATTTCATAAATATCAAGAGTTAAAATTATTAAGCATTAAAGTTTTCAATTAATGATTAGCCAAAAAAAAAAAAAAAAAATTAACTTCGTCCATTCTAAAAAACAGACTACAGAAGTCTTTTAACAATAGTCCAACATGAATAAATATATAATATGTCTACTACTCCAAGTCCTTAAGGCAAAAGGATTTAAACACTAGTGAGATGGCCAAATACATTAAACCTATGAAGCATGGATACAGGCATGCGACACTGGTACGACATGATATAAACACCATGATATGTTAAATTTCCAAATAATTAGAACGCACACAGCAAGGTTACATCAAAATAAATAATAATATAGTATATCACTATACATACAAAAAAATGGGGTTTTTTTTCCATTTTATCCATATTATCATAAATCATAAATGTAATCACTTATTTAGAGATTATAACTGGATAGGTGGTGTTGTCATATTCTAAAACTTAATATTATTTTTTTAATTATCGATAATATGTTTTAAAATTGCATTAGAACACCATTTTTCTTAAAAAATAATTGCAAAACTACCCTACTGTGTCCTGAAAATCTCTTAACAGTGTCCACACCGTGTTCATGTCCAACCGAGATAAAAATTATTCAAATGGAGCCATGTTGGATACGTGTAAGGACGTGTCCCACGCTTCCGTGTTGGACATGTCTCCTACACCACTATAGTACTTCTAAAGGAGTGTCCATCCCTCCTAGTGTTAAACTAGTCAACAGTTTCGTATGAAAATATTGTTTAAGTGTTTTTTATGTCAATATTGTATTTCTATATTTACACAATTAACAATGTAAAAGTCCAACGGGTCAATGGCCTAGCGGTATCAGCCTCTTATTTCCCTAAGGGAGGTCAGGGGTTCAAGTCTCAAAAGAGACACGTGTGTGTGAGTACCAACTAGGAAAAATAAAAAAATAAAAAAAAAATAACAGTTGTTAAATATTAGGGATAATAGTTATCCACCGCATTACCAGTCGGTTCCCTTAAAAAAAAAATTAATAGATAAAAAAATTGATTATAAGAATCATTAAATTATTTAGTATTAATTATTAGAGTATCAACTGCACTATGGCAATAGTCATACAGATTTGTTCAGCTGCTACACCCTAAAATACAGAAATGAGAAAATAAATAAATAAATAATTTCATGTGCAAGCATATTAAATGTGTGAATATAAAAATCACAAATGAACAGAAAACTGCCAAAACCAAAGTTTCACCTGTGCAAGAGGGCAGACGAGCCCCAGCTGGCAGTTGCAAAGGAAGCGCAGGAACTTGTTGGCTGTGATGCTTCAATTGACTCCAATTTGATTGCTGGTTCCAACTCTCATGCCAATCCTCGTCTGAAGTTTCTGGAGAGAAACATGAGCCACCATCAGTAGCGGAATATTTGGAGCATCATCAAATCAGTTATACAACAGAGTCCATACATGCTTTAGAACAAATCTTCATGCAACTTTATGTTTCTTCTCACTTAATTAAGGTGAGCATACACATTCTAGAAAAGTAAATAGAATAATATAGGACTGCAATAAGTCAGTTTATCCTTTTCTATGTACTTATTCAAAGTGAAGACAATATAAACTTCATTCGCACAACCAAAGAACTAAGCTGAGCAAGAACACAAAAATATGATGCCTACCTCCTGAATTTTAATAAGTCAAATTGGGTAGTATTTCTAGAGTTCAAATACTACAAAAGTAATTAATTAAAATAATCCAAACAAATTTAAAAAAAAAAAAAAAAAAAATCATCAAAAGCTGTAGAAAAATAAAATCTTCATGCAAGACCCACACATGATATAAAATATAGATATTGTCGTAAAGCATAAAACGGAAGCGAAGAGATAAATAAAATAAGTAGAACACAAAGATATTACGTGGTTCAGCCACTAGGGCCTACATCCACGACACAAAGAGCCCAAAGGGCTACATCACTTTATAATACTCTCTCAATTCATACACAATACAATGGTGGAGGCTCCTTTATATAGGAGAAGAAATAAAGAGAATGGAAAGAATTAGAAAATAGGAAACAAGGAGGATTTTTCTCCACTGATTCCTCTAGTAACACCAAATCTTCAATTATAGGAAATGAAATCAATTACTGAAAGATTTTCCTTCACTGATTCCTCCATTAAATCTTCAATACTTTTCCTTTAATAAATGCAGCTTCTGGAGAATAATGGTCATTCTTATTTATCTGTTTCATGTTTAGAAAATCCTTTATAGTCATCTTTATGTTTGAACAATTTTCTGTATTAGTTCTCTCACCTATTCTCTTTGTGAATCTGCTTGGGTGGGTGTGTCACATAGTTTTCATTCTTTGGCAGGTTAACTTGGACCCAAATATAAGGAATATACAGGAACTAAAATCTTGGCCTGAGTTTCACAATGCTGTAGCTGCTGGATTAAAGTTGGCCCCTCTTCAGGTTTATTTAACTTTCAAGACCATAGTTCTTGCTTTTATTCTATTGATGCAAGAATTAGCCGCATCACTGTATTCATTTGTTCATCATTTCTCCAAAAATTCTTTGTGTAGCCGGTGCTCGCTTTAGTTTTATATAACTTATCTTGTAATTTATTTCGTTAATGCTTTGAAGTTGCAGTTAATGCTTTTATGCAGTCTATTTTATTTAGTCTTAAGTTTACTGAATCTCAAACTCTCTCTCTGTTTTGTCCCTCCATTGTGCAACCATGTTGTTAGAGTGATGCCTTGTCCTTCTTTTTACTCTCCTTTCTAATAATTATTTCTTTTAAGCTAGAAAATGCAATTCCGTAGAATATGTTTGATGACTGAGTTTGGCTTTTCATTTGCAGGGAAAAGTGTCACGAACGTGGATAATCTATAACAAACCGGAAGAGCCAAATGTCATTCATGCAGGACTTCTCCTTGCATTGGGGTTACATGGATATCTGTGTGTTTTAACCATAACTGATATATACCAATATTTTGCACAGGTTTAGTATTCCATGGTTTTGACCTGTCATTGAGTTATGTTATTATTTTTTAAAAATTTTTAATTTAATTTTATTGTATTTCACTTTGTTTCTGTTTTTTTCATACTACTCCTGCTATAACTTTCACCTTCTCATGTGGCTATTGGAACTTCTTTGTGTTAGTCTTAGTTATTTGATGGTAACTCTTAAAACTACTTACCATCGCTATTTGTTCATGTAACTAAAGGGTATCTTCAATGACTATAATTAGATGTTGCATGTGGTTCATTTTGATGTTAAATATTAGCATTTCATAGTTTTGTTTGATTGCAATTGACGGAATTGTATCTAGGATAAGTCTAATGTTGATGCTAAAAGAGACGGATTTGTTGAGTATGTTGGAAGGGAATATTTCTTTGTTGATAATGGTTGTGTCAAGCCTCTTGGAACATCCCATAATTTATCTCCGGGCACATGTATGTAGTCTCCCCATCTCACATGCACCAGGCAATTACTGGCAAAATTCCTTTGGGGTGGCCCCAAGGGTTTTCAAACTCCCAACCTGCAGGATGTGAGGTAGGTTGTAAGAGTCTTTTCCATTAGGCTATCCCCTTGGGGTTCTGTTGGAATATGGCTACCCACATATTTAGGGGGGAAAAAGGCTACCACACAAGTATTACATGGATTGATCTGAACCTATAATCCCATCTCTATTTTCACAAATGCATCGCCTTTTTTATGCCTTCTTCCGGATAGTTGGCATCTTAAAACAAACCACCACAATTCCACCGTCTGTATTATCACCTCTTCATCAATGTCAATACCATTCCATATAACACATGGCTAATTTTTCTGTTGTTTAAGAGAAGCATGCAACAATAAATTTAGTTCTAGTGAAATAACAAACAGTTCATTGTATCTTGATATAAATCGTCCATCCTTTTAGTTTCTTCTCCCATTAGCATAGGTGGACCGACCACATATAAATTCTTTGGGGGCTTAAGGATAAATGCTTTGTGAGAAACCTCTTCAAATAACTCAGAATGTAAGCAGCAATATTCTACTAGGGTTACATATGAAAAAGCTTTCAACTAGCCCTCTCTCTACCCTTTCAGGTGCCGGAGTCATCCACTCTGGTGTCCTCTGATTCTGTTCTTTTTCCTATTGTTTAGTGTGGATTGTGATGCGCTGGTCTTTCCTTGAAGTGGCGACACTCCTCGCCTCAATTTTAACGGCGAGATCAAAAGTTTCTCAATTGGCAAGGAAAGGGTGTTTAGGGTTGATAATCAAAGCACAAAGACTCACGAATCTGTTCTGAAATCATGCCTTGTCGGACGTTTTGATCGAGATGTGGGAAGTAATGACAGGATTGAGGCGTGGGCGACGAAGACTTGGAAGATAACGAGTGGGGTGTTGGTGTCATCCTTGCCCAACGGTTTGCTTCTGTTCAGACTTCCATCGGAGGAAGAGGCGCACAGGGTCTTGGATTCAGGGAAGAAGAAGTGGGGAGATGCTATCCTATCAATATCAGTCTGGTATTTCGTGGTGGGCTGCTCAGCGGTGAGACTAAGAGATGGGATAATAAGGGTGGTGATGTGTGGCTTACCTCTCCACCTATTGTGCCAAAAGCTATTCGAATCCATAGGAGATCTCTGTGGTGGTTTCAGAGGAGTGGAGGCGGAAGAGATGGTGGGAGGCGAGAGAGTTGTTCTCTACGCTTCTGCCGGAGGTGTGATTCCGACGTTGGCTTTTGTTAAAGATCAGAGGGTGGCCTTTAAGGTTGCCTTGACGGAGGAATCCTCACCACTTATACTTCCAAAGTCAACTCACGGCACTGAAGGTTCCCCTCGGTTATCCAACGATATGAGATCTAGAAGAAGTCATCATCCACGATAGTTGCAGGTTTACCTCGATTTTTATGGACAACGATGTGTGCTCTTCAATTCGCCGTACACGAGTGGGGGAAGGAAGACCGCGAGATGCACGTGTAACGCCTCCCTCCATTCCTTATCTGATTCACTGAATTTTGAACGAAATGTTGGAGGCCAACCATGTGGACGGGATCGAGGTATAACAGGCGTCTTTCATGCAGATAACCCTAAGCCTGATTTGCATTTTGGGCCTAACTTGTATATTAGGCCAGATAAGCCCATGGTTTGGACTAAGCTGCGTAATGGGCCACAAAAGTTTACTGATTTAAAAAGGAAGGTTACTTGGGGCCCAATAACCTGATTTTCGTTTCTTTTCTAAATATCAAGCCTAACCCATCTATTATTATAGGGCCTTGCAATACAGAACATCCACGTCCTCTTCTTCACGGCTCTTTTGCAAATAGCTTGTGGACTTCGCAGGAGAAGAGGAGATGGATGAAACTCAATGCAGAAGAGGCCGGTGTAAGCATAAACGAGAAGATTTTTCGTATAATCAGTGTTACGCTGATACATTAGAAGTGTCTTTTCCTTTCACTGCACTGCTGAAGGGAAGACTATCTAGGTTTTCATCTCGGGACTCTCATAGGGATCGCCATGGTAACAGATGGTCTAGAAAAGATAAACAAAAGTGGATCCGCACCCCTTCTATCAACGACCCAGGTATGTCCTCTGCTTTTCACCCTCAAAGCTCTCTTACTGCTCCTCCTTTTTCTTTTACTCCTTGTGGGGTGTTGAGGAGTGATGTTGAGATGGTGACAGAGAAGAGTTGTGTGTTATCAGTTGTGCCTGCGGTGCCTGAAGTTGAGCCTGCTTTGATTACGGAAGGGAAGGCTGCCTGCTATCTCTGGGCATGTTGACCCAGTTGATTGTGCAGTTAAGGACTCGTCTGAGGGGGTTACGGTCTGTGTGGTGCACGATCTCCATTTTCAGCTGTCCAATGATTTGGCTTTGGCTCTGCTCAAAGAGCTCCGCCTGTAGCTTTGAAAGGCCTTAATTGTTGCCACCTGCAGGGGTAGAGGTGAATGGGTTTGTCAGATTCTTGAGTCATGAAATGGGCGACTATGCTACAGATTCGGATACGATGACAGAGCCGCCTGTGAATGGAAGAGATGGTGTAGTGGAGGTGATTGATGACCTTGTTTCCATCCAACATGTCTGTTCTAACGAGCTTGTTCCATGGCTGGAGACTGACCATACTAACTTGGTAGTGGAGGAACCATTGGCTATTGTGCAACCTGGTTGCTTTGGAACGACTGCTGATATGAGAAAGGATTGGGTAGTCGCAACTATAGGAGTTACTAGTGAGCTGTTGGTTGTCTCATTAGAGGGTAACATCGATCAGACATTATCCATTCTTCATGCAATAGTGGAAGGAAGAGAGGTTGTAATGACTAATGAGGTTGTGAATACGAGGCCTTTATCGTCTTGGAAAGGGGAATAGGAGGTCTAGAATCTTATCTCTTATGTCTATTATGAAGGGAAGAGAGGAGCGGTGAGGGAAAGGGGAAGGACTAGAAGTAGGAGTACAAGGAGGGGAGGAGGGCAGATAATCTTATCTGGTTCTTAATGATGCTACGAATTATTACTTGGAATGTTCGTGGTCTCAACGATCCGGACAAAAGGAGGGTGGTAAAGGTAGCTTTAAGGAAGCGGGGAGCCCAGGTTGTTTCTCTGCAAGAAACCAAGTTGGCTTCCATTTCTGATGGGGTGGTAAGGAGTCTTTGGGGAGGAAGGTTTGTGGAATGGGAGGCCTTGAATGCTATAGGTACTTCGGGCTGAATTTTAGTTATATGGGATTGTAGATGGCTGTCTAGGATGGACGTGTGGATGGGGAGATTTTCTGTGTTCTGTGTGTTTAAGATGGAAGAGGGCAATTTCAGATTGGTTTTTTTTTTTTTTTTGGGACCGGTTGTTGATAGTGATCGACCTCTTTTTTGGGATGAGCTTTGCCATGTTCAAGGACTGTGGTCTCTTCCTTGGTGTCTAGGTGGGGGTTTTTAATTCTATTAGATCCCCGCTAGAGAGGTCTACAGGGGGAAGGTGGTCTTCAGAAAAGAGGTTTATAGTGATCGACCTCTTTTCTGGGAGGAGCTTTGCCATGTTCAAGGATTGTGGTCTCTTCCTTGGTGTCTGGGTGGGGGTTTCAATTCTGTTAGATCCCCACTAAAGAGGTCTACAGGGGGAAGGTGGTGATATGGTTCAGTTTTCTGATTTTATTGATGAGCATTTTCTCATTGATTTACCAATGGAAGGTGTAGCCTATACGTGGTCAAATGGTAGGGACCCAGTCACTTTATCAAGGCTGGATCGGTTTTTAATTTCTGGGGAGTGGGAAGAGAAATTCCTGGATGCTATTCAAGCAGATTTAGCAAGGGTCATCTGATCATGTTCCTTTGGTTTTGGATTGTGGGGGTTTGCGTTCTCGAAGTTCCCTGTTTCGATTTGAGAATATGTGGCTGAGAGCGGAGGACTTCCAAGGGAAAGTTCGGTCGTGGTGGGAGGAAGCAATGGTTACAGGTTCACCTAGCTTTACATTAACTAAGAAGTTAAGGGCTCTCAAATTCGATCTTAAGAAGTGGAATAAGGATGTATTTGGGAATCCTAAATGGAGAAAGAATAGTGTCTTGCTGATTTTTCTGAGATTGATCATCTTGAAGAGGTGGGTGGGGATGTGGAGTCTCTACATTCTAGGAGAGCCTCCTGTCAGGCAGTTCTTGCTGAGATTGCTAGTATGGAGGAGATCTCGTGGTGAAAAAAAATCTTGGGCTCTTCAGTTCAAAGAGGGAGATCGTAACACAATTTTTTTTTCACAGACTCACTAATGCCCATAGAATGAATAATCACATATGATGAATTCTGGTGGATGGTATGGAGTTGTGGAGGGAGGAAGAGGTGAGTAATGGGATCGTTTCTTTTTATCAGAAGCTTTACACCGAGCTGATAGCTTGGAGACCCAAGCTTGATGGTCTACATTTTGGGGCTATTTCTGAGTTGGATAGAGTTAGGCTTGAGATTCCTTTTACTGAAGACGAAGTTCTAAAGGCTTTATCAAGTTGTAATGGGGACAAAGCTCCTGGGCCTGATGGGTTTACTATGCGTTTCTTGATGGAAAGTTGGGCGGTAGTGAGAAACGAGGTGATGGTTACATTTCAGGAGCTTCATTCTACTAGATTCTTTGAGAAGTTGTTAAATGCCTCATTCATTGCCCTTATCCCTAAGACAGTGGTGCTTCTGACATTAAAATTTTAGACCAATTAGTTTAGTGGGTTGTATTTACAAGCTTTTGGCTAAGGTTCTTGCTCTTAGGATGAGGGATGTCATGGATGGGATTATTTCGAATTCCCAGAATACTTTTGTTGGAGGACGGAAAATACTTGAGTCAGTTCTTATTGCAGGCGAATGTGTGGATTCCAGATTGTGAAGTGGTGTTCCTAGTGTCTTATGCAAACTTGACATTGAAAAAGCTTATGATCATGTGAACTGGAATTTCCTGCTACATTTACTGCAGAGAATGGGGTTTGGAAGCATATGGAAGAAATGGATAGAGACATGTCTTTTGTTTGTAAAGTTCGCTGTTCTTATGAACGGGTTTCTTGCTAGTTTCTTTGTGTGTTTTCGGGGCTTAAGAGAAGGAGATCCCTTGTTGTCTTTCCAATTTCTAATTGTAATGGAGGGTTTGAGCAGACTTATGAGGAGGGTAGAGGATCTCGGTCTTATAAAGGGCTTTAGGGTGGGTAGAGATCTAGTCCATCAGTTAGAGATCTCTCATTTACTTTTTGCGGGTGACACCCTGGTTTTTTGTGATGCTAATGTGTCTCAACTTAGATATTTGAGGTGCATTCTGGTCCGTTTTCAGGCAGTTTCTGGGTTGAAGGTCAACGTGGCTAATAGTGTGCTTGTCTCGGTAGGGGATGTTCAGGATATCTCCTCCTTAGCCGCAGTCCTTAGGTGTAGGGTGAGTTCTTTTCCTATTCCTTACTTGGGTTTGCCCCTAGGGGTTTCCTCTTGGAGAGTGGGGAGTTGGGATCCTGTGATTGACATGTATGTGAAGAGATTGGCAGGATGGAAGAAGAAATATTTGTTTATGGAGGGGAAAGTTACTTTTATAAAGTGCACTTTATCGAGCCTTCCCACATATTTTTATGTATGTTCCAAATTCTATGCTCTATTGCCAAAAGGATCGAAAAAATACATAGGGATTTCCTTTGGTGCGGAAGGGGCGAAGAGTTTAAGTATCACCTTGTTAGATGGGAGCAAGTTTGCAAGCCCATGAAGTTGGGTGGTCTGGGTATCAGGAGATTGGTTCCCTTTAATCAAGCTCTCCTGGGTAAATGGTTATGGAGATATGGGAGGAAAAGGC
This sequence comes from Cornus kousa, assembly GCA_025631255.1. Lineage (NCBI taxonomy): Eukaryota > Viridiplantae > Streptophyta > Magnoliopsida > Cornales > Cornaceae > Cornus > Cornus kousa. Next base: position 10,523 of record JAOTQH010172881.1, read on the forward strand.
ATCGCCCTCGGCGAAGGCTAGTTTCATGTCGTTTTGGGGAAGGAAGTGGCGGTTGGTCTACCCTTCCGGTTTCTCTTGTGGGAGGGGTTGGGGGGTGGAAATCCATTCAGAAGAGTTGGGATGTCTTCTCTTCTCACATTAGATTTAAAGTTCATGATGGCAGATGTGTTCGTTTTTTGGAGGATCTTTGGTGTGCTGACTAGCCATTATCTCATACATTTCCTAGACTATACATTATTGCAGTTGATAGACATGCCTACGTAGCTGACTCTTATCGGCTTGATGGTAATGGGATGTGCACTTTCGGTGTTCTTTTCAGGATTGGGAGATGGACGAGGTCTGTTTTTTTTTGGATCTGTTGTATCGACAGGAGGCAGTCGGTGGAGGTGGTGATGTTCTAACATGGATCCCTTCTTCCCATGGTCGTTTCGAAGTTCGATCCTTGTTCTTATAGTTGGTTTATTTGGCATGCTCTGGGTAATGCCACGTTCTTCTAAGGATTTGATTCATGCTTGAAGAGGATGTCGTGTGAGAAGTGGTGTACTTGATTAATGGAGAATAGTTCCACAATGCGTATGGTGGTGCATTTGGAAGGAGAGGAATAGCAGTGTTCGAAGGGAAGGAGTCTTCCACGGCGACGCCAAAACTTCATATTATTCTCTCTTTTCAGTTATGTGAGGAGGAGTCCTTGTTCCTCTTCTGATGATTTAATCATTTTTTTGGATTCTTTGGGGCCTTAGACCTCGGTTCCACTTTTGTATAAGGGACGCGTTCCCCTTTTGAACGCCTTTTTATTCAATTATTACTTATCAACAACCGGAAAAAAAAAAAAAAAAAAAAAAAAAAAAAAAAAAAAAAACAGTTCATTGAGATGCCAAAGATTACTGCTGCTCTTCATTTGCTTTAGTGCTTTCTGTGGTTTGCTAGATATTAGAAAGCTATATTTTATAAATTTTGCTCAATTAATAATAGCACCTCATCTTTTATACTTCTTGGTTCATCGCATCAGGTATCTTTTTAGTTCTCTCTCTCTTTCTCTTTATATATATATATATATATATCACACACACACATGCACTCACCTACAACTGCACAGTGCACACATATTCTTACAATGATTATTAAAGGTATTATTGATATAATTTTAATGTTTAGCTTTTAGCTCTATGTACCACATTCCTTATTTTTTGTCCTTGTAGGAACATGAAAGCACGACTGTAGGACTAATGCTTGGCCTGGCAGCATCCTATCGGGGGACTATGCAGCCAGCAATATCAAAGGTAGAAGTATATACTTATTTGACCTTCACTTCTTTTCCTCTCTCAAATTTTCCTTATTTACCAGTGGGTGGACTATGTTTGTCTTGTTCTCGGAATCCAAAACTATTATTATTATTTTTTTGATAAGCAAATATATATTAACAAAGGCGCTCAAAGGGGAGCGAACCCTTAACAAAGCAAACAAAAGACGCAAAGGGCGCCATTACGACGATAAGTTGTCAACAAAATCCAACAACTGTCCACAGATGAACAATTTTTCCCATTAACCCAAGAATAAAGAGTGCAAAATAGTCGACTTAATAACTCATGCCGACGACTCCTTTTCATCGAAAGATCTCCTATTCCGCTCGTGCCACAACCCCCACCAAACACAAAGAGGGGCAACCCTTCAAGCTTTTCTAACCTGGTTGCCCATTGGTCTCCCTCTCCAAGCCTCTAACATATCTATCGTTTTCCTTGACTCCACCCAATCTACCCCCAAAACATCCAGGACCATACTCCAAACATCCGCTACCACTTTGCAGTGCAACAAGAGATGGTTAACCGATTCGCCGTCTTCTTATGCATGCAACACTAATTAACTGTTATTTGACTTCTTCTTCTAAGATTATCGAGAGCAAGAATGATGCCAAGTACCGCTATCCATGTGAAAAAAGCCACCTTTAGTGGAGCTGAAGTCCTCCATACAGCCTTCCAAGGGAATCCGTTGCTTATCGAATCCGTAAGGCTTTGGTAAAACAACCTCACATCAAACCGGCGAATTCCCAAACCTCCTCTTTTAATAGGGGTGCAAACTTTCTCCCATTTCACAAGATGGTACTTAAACTTCTCCCCTAAACCCCCCTACAAAAAGTTCCCCTGAATCTTGTTAAGTCTACGGATCACTGTTCTAGGAATTGGAAACGAAGACAAAAAATATGTAGGAAGATTAGAGAGGGTACTTTTCAACAATGTGTGTTTGCCCCCTATCGACAAGTATTGCTTCTTGCACCCGGATAACCTCTTTTGGAAACGTTCCACCACCAGATCCCAAACGGAAATCTCCTCGTAGAAGAACCCAAGGGCAGCCCCAAATATGAAAACGGAAAAGACTCCACTCCACACCCCAAAATAGCTGCCAAATCATGAATATGATCCACCTCCCCCACTAGAACAATCACATTCTTGTCAATGTTAATCTTCAGCCCCGAGACAACTTTAAAATAGGCCAGTACACACGTCAAATGCCTCAAATTAGTTACACTTGCATCGCAAAAAATAATAGTATCGTCAGCAAACAGCAAGTGAGATGTAACAATCTGGTTTGGTGCACGCCCCACCGAAAAACCGGATAAAGCCTAGTAACTCTGCCCTTTTCATGAGTCTGCTAAAGTCTTCCATTACAATAATGAAGAGAAAAGGGGACAATGGGTCCCCCTGACATAAACTTTTCGAACTTGCGAAGAAACCTGTTGGTGACCCATTCACTAAGATAGAGAAACGAGCCGTCAAAATACATTGATTGAATCCACCCTCTCCATTTGGTTTCGAACCCCATCCTCTCTAACAAATACAATAAGAACACCCAATGTGATAGGCTTTCTCAATATCCAATTTACACACAATCCCCGGCTCACCACTCTTGACTCTTGCATCAATACATTTACTAGCAATATGAACCGGGTCAAGAATTTGCCTTCCTCCAACGAACGCATTTTGTGACTTTGAAATGATCCCATCCAAAACTTTCCTTAGCCTAATAGCCAGGACATTCACAATAATCTTATAAACAGAGCCCACCAAACTAATTGGTCTGAAATCCTTAGCTTCAACCGCTCCACCCTTTATAGGTATAAGGGTAATGAAAGAGGTATTCAAACTTTTCTCAAAACAACCTTCCTCAAAGAAGGCATGCATTACTCTCATCACATCTGCTCTCACCACCTCCCAATTCTTTTGGAAAAACGCAATTGTAAACCCATTCGGACCCAGAACTTTATCTCTGTCACAGCTCCTTAGAGCTTCCAGCACTTCCTCCTCCCCAAATGGCCTCTCCAAACCTACCCTATCAAACTCAATATCATCCAACTGTGGCCTCCAAGAGACGGACTCTGTGAACAACTCCTGGTAATATGCCACAAAACCAGTCCGGATTTCCTCTTCAGTTTCAGCCATAACACCATCAAAACTTGTCCTCCCAATGATGTTCCCTCTTCTGCGTTAGCTAAGTGGTGAAATAATTTAGTATTCTGATGACCTTCTTTAAGCGACAGGGCTCTAGACTTCTGTCTCCACGAAACTTCCTCCATCACTACAGTCTCTTCAAACTCAGCCTTGCACTCTTCCCTTTTACTCCTCTCCAACACGGAAATCCCCTTAGCACCTTCCTTCCTATCCAACTCCGAAATTTCCATAAGGAGCTGATTTTTCCGCCACTCCAGCTTGCCAAACACTTCTTATTCCAGACCTTGATGTCTCCCTTTAAGCGTCTCAACTTTGATGCCAATTGAAAACCTGGATTACCCCAAACATCATAATCACACCAACAGTTCATGACCCTTTCTTTGAAATCTCCCACTTGTAGCCACATATTTTCAAATCTAAATGGGGATCTTCCTCTCCTAATTCCTTTAAATCAAGCAAAATAGCGCACACACGCCACTTGAGACACATCCGGAAACTTCTCCTCCATCTCCACTGAAATAAGAAATCTATCCAGCCGAGAAAAAGACGGAGGATCACGCCCACTCGACCATGTGAATGCACTTCCCACCATGGGAAGATCCAACAAATTGTTAGCTTCCACAAAATCAGAGAAATCAGCCATTGCTCTATCCCACGCACCCCTAGAAGATCTCTCACTCGTGTTAAGAACAATATTAAAGTCCCCCCCAACACACCACGGAACCCCCCATCTGCTTCTAATGATACCCATCTCCTCCCACATCTCTCTACACTCCACATCACCTACTGGCCGATAGACCCCCGAAATACACCACTCCGAACCATCTTCCTCAAATTCAAATAGTAATGATAATGAATGCCACCCTTTCCAAACATCAACCTTCGACACCCATCTCCTATCCCAAAGAACAGCAATGCCCCCAGCAGTCCCCTCCGCATCAACAACCTCCCAATCCACAC
>JAOTQH010173097.1:0-14922 GCA_025631255.1 Cornus kousa
ACAATGATTAAAATAATAATCATACCTAAACCAATCCATAATTTACTTTCGGTTTTTTTTTTTATAAAAAGAAAGTCATTTAAACCTTAATTCCATCCTAAACGATTATTTAATCATTTAAACAATAAATTAATATCAAATGAATATTACATTTAATCCAAAACTCACTAATGATTTTAATTATTTAAATCACACAGCCAATATCTAGGCTTTGACAAATGGCCCATATCTCCACCAATATTATTTTATTAATATATATAAAATAATATACTAACCTTTAAACACTATATTATTCACCAACAGGCCAGTGACCTAGCTTTATCAGCCTCTTATCTCCCAAAGGGAGGTCAGGGATTCAAGTCTCAAAAGAGAAGTGTGTGAGTACCAATTAGGAAAAAAAAAAACGCTAGATTATTCTAATATACGAATATTTGATTATGATCCAACTTATACATACAATAACCATAGATGAAATTTTAAATCATCTAATACACATAGCAATTTCATTATGTTTTGGCAAATTAATCATGCCATTATAAATCTGTTTATTTATAAATTGACAATTCAACCATGCCTCCTCAAGTATAGATATTTATACTTTTAGATTAACAACTCATTTGTACTTCCTATGTATGTATTTATTCATACAAATGATTAGGCAATATATTTAAAATTTTGACAACTCATCCATGCTTACAATTCAACCATGTACCAACTTTAAATATAACAATAAACTAAATTATACATAGACATCTTATGCATATATTATAAGCATAACATTAATTTAATAACCAGCCTATTATTATTTAATTATAATATTTATAATTATAAATAATATATATATATATACACATATATTATATTATATTATATTATATTATATATATGTATATATGATTTAAATAATCTATATATATACATCATTCCATATGAATCATAAATTAATTAAACCCTATATATACACATATAACTAAATATATATATATATACACACCTCCTTCCATAACAATATATTAATTAATTATATTACGCAAATAAATGTCACTAAATATTACAGTAACATCATAGCCCTCAAATACCTAAAATATATCCTCTGCTAATTGATTTCAACATTAACAAACTTCAAATCAATCTGGGACATCACCGGACTCCACAACAACTTTCCAGGACCCCACACGCATCCCCATGCGCCTAGATCTGCTCACGCGCTTTCACTCTTTGGCAGGCACGTCCATGCACCTGCACGCGCCTAATTTAGCCTCTGCGTGTGTTGGCAACTTTTGGTTGGCTGCTTCTCTCTATTTTTGTCAGTCGCGAAGCACTGGATCACTTCCTCTATTGACCAGACCAGGTCAACGGTCCAGATGCACATGCGCACCATACTTTCATGCGCCGGGATGCATCATATCACTCCACTTAAGTTTAACTAATCTAATGACCCTGATTGGCATGTGCACTATCTTCCTATGGATACGCCCATACTTAATTACTTCCCTATTGAGGCGCCGATCTACAAAGCCTCTTATGTATACACAGTGCATATAATTATACAACAAAATACGTAAAACAAATTCTAAAATAATTCCAGAAAATATAAAATAAATCCAGAAAATTCCAAAAAAATCTCAAAATTCTAGAAACCTTTATTAACCATCTTCAGTCCAAATCCAGCATATAAGTTGACGTAAACAAAATGTACAACACATGTATACAACAATAAAAATCTAAAATTCCAAAAATAAAATATAATAATTCATATTTTAAATATTCCGTCCTAACCATCATTTAATCAATAAATTTAATCTTAAATTTTGATATTCAAGGTGAAATATTTATGAGTTCTAAAAGGAAAACTAGAAAAGAACTTGCCTGAAGGTTTCAAGGCAAAACCGACGTCTAAAGTTTTGATTGTTTCTTCTAATTCCAGTGTCCTCTTCTCGGATCCGGCGTCCTCTTTGTCAGCCTTCTCTTCTTCTTTCTATTTGCCTCTCTTATTTTTCTAACGTGAAAACTTTCAACAATAAAACCTTATGTGTATATTTATACACAATAATTTCCTAATCCTATTTATAGTATGACTACCAAATAAAAATAAAAAATAAAAAATATCTTTAAATAATATATATATATATATACATACACATATTTTATATAATATATATATGTATATTATCTTCCATAATTAATCGTTAATTAATTAAATCATATATACCTATATATATCTCAATAAATATATATATCATTCCATAGCACTTATTAATTAATTATATTTATATATTTATAAGTATACAAAAATGATCATTTAAAAAATCACATAACCATGAGACTTTATTAATTAACCCAACAAGACTTCATTCAAGCCCAAGACTATATCGATTAGTCACACTCCTCTTAAGTCCAATCCCATTAACTTAAATAAATTAAATAATAAAATTAAATATAATAATACAAATAATTAACAATTAATTCACACAGGCATAAATACACACAAATCAAATAAACAATTCAGTCATAACATTCCACAAAACAAACACCATATCAATTCAACAAATAAAATCACAAAATATAATCTAATTAAAATAAGACAATTAATCTAAGCACTCAATTAAATAAAACAAATCATTTAAAATAAAATAAAAGCAATTAAACCCAATTAAATCAAATAAATTATTTTTAAATAAAATAAAAATAATTAATCCTAATTAATAATACCTTTAAAATATAGGGGTATTACATCCAACTCTGGCAACCTCTCCTTGCTCCGATCTTTTTCGCTAATGGTCCTAAGTGTCTGTTCTAAGTCCCATACTGTCCCAAACATTTATTTTAAGCCTTTAAGCATTAAAAGAACGAATCAAAATTAGATTTCATGCATAAAAATTCAAGAGCAACCAAACATATACATATAAACATATACATTATGTTTAATCTTTTTAAGCATGTAAACATGGTCGAATTTACTGTCTAATTATCCTAAATTGTCCTAGGCATGTATTGAACACGTGATCTAAGGGAAAAAGATAGAAGAAAAACTTGCCTTCAAGGTTTCAGATTGAAAACCTTCTCTTCTTCTTCTTAGATCAACTCTCTGTTTTCCGGCGACCCTTGGTTGCCTTCGAACTTCTCTAATGCTCCTAGTTATGCACCACGCACAACTTTCCTTCTTCCTCCTAGGGTTCGGCCTTGAACCCTTGGCCACAACTTCCTTTTTCTCTCTTAAACTCTCGGCCTTCTCTCTTTCTCTCTCTCTATTTCTAGCACCGCTCTATATACAACTAACTAACCATAATACTATTATTAATACTATAAATAATAATAATAGTAATAATAATAATCATAACCTCCTTATATATAAATATATCCTTATATACAACTAATACCTATGGGTAAGTATCCATACCCATCATGACTTTATCCATGTAGTCCATACAACCCATTGGGTTGGTCCATAATTACTATCCAAATTTAACTCCTTTAAAATAAAAATAAAAATAAAACATTTAATTCCTAAATAAATAATTACAAAGAAATACACATCAATTAAGCAAGTAAATTCATATAACCAATTAAACTAAAATACCCAAATTAAGCACATAATTAGTTTAAACAATAAATTCAATTAAACACATAAACAATTAGCCACGTAATCAAATAATCAATTAAAATACAATAAAATAAATAAATAAATCCCAAGATTATCCTTTTAAAATTATGGGTATTACAGTTTTCTTTGGCTCAAACTCTCAAAGTAGCTTCTACAGCTACCATGGACTGGACTCATCTTGCCTGGTTCAAGCCTTGCATTCTAAGTTATAATTTCATCGCGTGACCTGTTTTACATGAGAAACTCTAGATTTATAGCATCCACTATATGCTTAATTATCACTAGCTGAATGAATGCTCGTTTTGCCTATCTTCTGAATAATATTATTCATACATATTCTTTTATTGTGAGTTCTCTAAACCAATTTAGAAATTCATCAAACTCAAGTGCGGATTCCCTATAATGCCCTCAAGTTGGAATGACCTAATTGCTTGGTCTTTTCACTACTGGAAAGATAAGCCTAATGACTATTCTGTATAGATGTGTAAACTGAGTCTCATAACGAGTATTTATTGGTTATGGAGGGAGCCAATAACTGGCTATTTAATGGGAAAGCGTCTCATACTAGCAGGGTGATGAATGGAATTCTAGATCTACCATTAAAGGGAAGTTGTTGATCGTGAATTGGAAATGTTTGGTAGCAACAATTAATGTGATAAAAGAGTGAGACCTTCATTCTTCTTTCATCCGCAATGAGTCGTTCCCTTCCTCAGCTCATACGAACAATGCTTTGGGTGTCAACCAAACCACCATTCTTTTGTCTTAATGGGCTTGTGGTTTTATTATTTTGGGTGGTGTTGGTTGGGCTTAGCCTAGCCATGTAATTGTTTTGCTTCGGCCTTATGCAACAATCTCTTTTTTCTCATTTGCAATTACAGTAAATCTTTTCCTATCCAACATCCACTACCAATAGCTTCACTGATTCCAAAACCCTAACCATACATTGTTATGTAATTTTTCCTCTTTAAATTCCTTTCTTTTGTCTTTGTTTATAGGAGTTCAAGACAAATCGATCATTAAAGAAATTAACATCAAATGCCAACCAAAGTAGATAGATGGATATTAATGATCAAAGACATAATCTTATATATATATATATATATATATATATCCTATATATATCAAGAATCCAATAATCTAGAGCTACAATCTAATGTATATATTGGAGATATATGTGTATAGTAGTATATATGTAGCTTTATAAACATTAGATCGGTGAGTGAAACTTTAATAGCCAACAAAAATAACAAATTGAGATGAAACCCTAGATGTTGATCGGGACTTGATTGTTATTCAGAGAAAATAGAGAAGGAAACTTTCTAAATAGTTAATTACATTGTCTTTTAAAATATGCCACATAATATTTGACACATGGGCAACCACATAGACTCGGTGAAGGAGTCGGTAACAGTGCCCTCTGTCTTTGCTGCACCTACTTAAATTCGATAACGGTGCCCTCTGTTCCAATAGATCTATATACTAATTATTTAGCTCAAATTCGGATTAAAATTCCATTTATTGCCATGTCAAGTTAATAATATATTTTAATGTAATATATATATTGTTGGATTGGATCATTATCAAATTGGATTACTTTTGATTTGTATCCGATTTGTTAAGGTAACGGGTTATCGGATTCAATTCATTATTAAGTTATCAAAATTTTTGTTCAATCCATTTATGAATAATTAGATCAGATTCATATCAAAATTCAATCCATTGAGAGGTCTACTTGTGTGAACGTGCAAGTTACCATTTCACAAAAGTAATTTTTAAACTATTATCATATAAAAGTAACTTTTAAATAATTTTTTAAACTATTATCATATATTAATATATTAAACATAAAAGTGTTGCTTTCAGATTTTAAGCTTAAGGCCTAAAATTATATTAAACATGTAGATACTTTCTTTTTTTTTAGACATGCATCTGCATGCTTGTGAATCGAAATAGTTTGCATCAAGGGTTATTTAGACTTTGTAATGTTTTAAGTATTGAAGTTTCTACGAGGTAATTAAAAAATAAATATTTTTTATATCTTTTTGAATTTTTAGCGTTCAACATTCAGTTATAAGTAATGTCTACATCACTTAAAATTTTATCCCTACCATTTTCAGTAATATTCAATGCACGTTATTAAATACACTTAATTGGATAAGCCAGATAAAGCGCTAAATTAAGTTATCAAATTGTTGATGTCTGTGAAGTATGATAACTAGTTGGGATTACATTGTGGAGAACTCGAATCGGTCGAATTAGTAGATTTTGATGTCTAGTTTAGCTACAGAACAAAATGGACAGTCCAACGTAGCTCTCTCAAGACTTCTTTAACTACTAAAGGATTTCAATTGGTCCAACTTCCAGTGAACCAGTGTGACGGCCCTGGTTTTTCAAGCCAGTGCATCCTGTGATGACCCGAAGTTTGACTCAATAACGGATTCCAAATGTGAAAGCGAAAATAGAAAACAACGTCTCTAGAATTACAACACATCTCTAAGATGCCAAAGTGACTTTCTATGAGGCCACGGAACTCAATGGAAAAAAAAAAAAAAAAAAAACAGAAGCTATGGTTGAAAATAAACCAAGTATGGTCTCAAGGGCCAAATGGTCTTTTCACATGAAAACAAAGTTTCGAGAGATGTACGTCATCCCTAAGATGCCAATGTGACTTCCTAAAAGGTCACATGACTCAAAAGAAAACAAAGCGGAAGTGACATTTTAAAAAGTGACAAGTTTAGCCTTAGGGGCAAAATAGTCATTTTTCAAAAGATTATGGGTGCTACCGAGCACACCATTGGATATACAATGAAAATTAACGAAATTAGACTCAATAATCGCCTGATTCGAAGTCCGGACGAAAGAGATATGGCTAACGGAAGAAAAAGGTTCAAAGAAGGCAACCCAAGACCATCTAACCGCTTAGAAGACTTTTCTAACTGATTACATGGCAAAACAAAATGGAAACAAGGCTGCCAAAGACCATGTTACCAGTTACGAGATTTCATCCACCCGTACAGTTGAACTGCAGATCAACAAAAAAGCTAACAACTAAGGTGACAACTAAGGTTTTCCGGAAGAAAATGGGTTTTGGATTGGCCAAGATGACATTTTTTGGAAAAAATTTGTGAAGTGACCTACCCTCAAAATCACATTTTATACATGACCATGTCAAGAGAAGTTTTTACTTTTCAAGTAAAATACCCAAAATGCCCTTAAGATTAGATTTGGCAAAAATGGTGAAAATGGAAGCTACCAAGTGTTCATTTCATGCAATTGTGAGATTTTGTGCAAAGTAAATATGCACACAAACGTAATAAGTGTTTTGAGACGTGCGAGAATGGTCCGTGACCACCAAATATACCTGATACAAAATACGACCTATTAAATCTCAAATTTGCCTAAAATGACACTTTAAAGGGAAAATTTGAAACCAAAATACATAGATGGAAACAAAAAGGCGTTTGGCCCTTAGCCACACCTTAAATATATTAAAAGAATCCTAATAAGTGTGCTTTGGCACACTTTGCACCATCTGAATTGAAAATGACAACTTATGACTTCATGTTTTCCTATTTTTCAATAATTTTGCTTAAAACCAAGAGTATTCAAAAGAAGCAACTTAAAAGTAAATGGCCCTTGGCCTCATTACATACATGTCAAATATGTCCTAAAAAGTATATCTAAGTACACTTTACATATTACAAGGCATAAACGGCATATTGAGCCTAGCTAAGTATTACAACTTTTAAAAGTAAAACTTAAACAAGCTAACACTTGCATGTGATCAAAATTACATCTAAAGTATATCAAATCAACAAAACAACCTAGGGATATTGTGCATCCCAAAACCACATCGTCTTGCCTAAAAAATATCCCAACACCGAGGGTAAGCAACTTAAAGTTACTCGTAAGATGATAAACATGCAAAGACCTAAAGTTTTACAAGTTTTGCAAGTTGATGTGAATTAATCGATGTGCTTTATCCCACCTAACGTCTATGTCAAAAGTGAGACTCAGGGATCATCCTAAGCTACTTTAAAGCATTTCTAGCATAAATCATAGTACTTGTGCAAGTAAACAACATGGGAATATACGATATAACGCAACAAAATATAGATTGCCAAAGTTATCAACTTTAAATCTAAAATGCGAAAACAACTAAATGATACAACTTAGCATAATTGAAACGTCTAATACAATGTAATAAGATATAGATTATCAAAGTTATCAACTTTGAATCTAAAATGCAAAAAACGATTAAAGATGCAATTTAGCATAATTGGAACTTTCAATACAATGCAATAAGATATAGATTATCAAAGTTATCAACTTTAAAATCTAAAATGCGAAAAACAACTAAAGATATAATTTAGCATAATTGGAACTTTCAATATAACGCAATGAGGCATAAATTCACAAAGTTATCAACTTGGAATTTAAAATTTGAAATTAAACAAATGTGGGTCATGCCACCTAACATCTATGCTCCAAGGTGAACTAGAGATTATCTTAGCTACACAAGTTATTGGAATGATAAATCCAAAGCATACAAGTATACAAGTACTAGTATGCAACATCGTAAGGAGACTTTATGCATCAATTCAAAAATGACAAATAAGTCATAAATTAACAACTTGTAATTCAATGCGAAATCAAATAGTGGAAGACTTGGACATCATACCGGATTGGACCAAAAACGTAGTTACTTTAGGGTTACTAAACCACGGGTAACCTTCCTAGTGCTCATGTGTGGGGAAAGCTAATCTCCCGCGCCCTAGAGCCTTACTCTAGTCATATCAAACAAACAACATCCTAAGTTTTTAAAATAAACAAATTGTGCAACAATATGTATATATATATATATACACACACACACATCATTATGGAAACACACAATACATGCTCCAAGGTAATAAACTATCTACCATACACAAATCAATTTTGGAAACACACAATACATGCTCTAATAACATCATACGAATGTCGAATCTTCAATGTACGATTTGTTACATACTACAATAACATCACATATCGAATCTTCAATGTGCAATTCGTTACACTTGCAATAATATCACATATCGAATCTTTAGTGTGCGATTCGTTACACATTATAACAATATTATGTAATATTAAAAACATAATCTCATAAATATAATACAAGTCTGAAATCATAATTTAAACATACAATCAACGTCAAATATATGATTAAATCATTAATGCAATAAAAATAAAATTTAATTAAATAAAGTAATTAATTTCTCTAGATTTCAAATCTCATCCAAATAATCCTTAATTAACATATGTCAAAGATCATAGCATAGTCATTATATATATTAAATCAAAAACTTAATTAGGTCATTTGAACAACTAAATAGAATTTAATTAAAATACAATAATTAAATCTTTAGATTTTAAAGCTACTCCAAATGGCCCCAAATTAATATATGCTAGAGAACAAGTCATAGTCATTACAAATATCAAATAAGAAACTTAATTAAGCCAATAGAACCATGAAATAGATTTTAATTAATTCATTTAATTAAAATCTTTAGATTTCAAAACTTATCCAAATAGTCTCAATTTATTATATGTTAAAGAACATGTCGAGACTTAATTTAATATCATATCACAAGTTAATTCCATGCCATATACAACTAGGTGAATTAAAATTTTATACAAGAGAATAATTAAATAAATTTTTCAAAACTCATCCGAATATTCTCAAATTAATATATGTTAAACATACCAATGTCTAATTTAATGTCATGTCACAAGTTAATTCCATGCTAAATGCAATTATGTAAATTAAATTTCATCCAAAGAAAATAATTAAATTAAATTCTAGATTTCACACAAAGACATGTATACAAGTCATATAAGCTTGAAGAACAATCAAAACAATAAGAATATAAACCTATAACATTGCTTACCTCATTTTGAGATGAAATCTCAAAAGACACCAAAGTGAAACCTCTCCGAATCCAACGATACTTCAAGGTTATGACGGGGAGAACGAGGGGAACAACTATCCTCTTTGTGGCAACACCAAATTCCAAACCCGAACTAAAAAATGGTCAAAACCAAATTCTAATAGAGGGAAAATGAAGGTCTTGCCAAGGCCGATGATTAAGCCTTCATCGAGATCAAAGAGTCAAAGTGGAAAGGTTTTAAAAGAAAGAAGAAGGGTGGGAACTAAAAGGGCTGCCATGAAGGCTGCTGGCCGACCAAGGAAGATAGGGGGAAAAGTCAAATTTTTCCTCTCTCCTCCCCCTATTTATAGAAAACCCTAAAAGTGCCCAGAACGGGTCCTGCCCGGACCCGAAAAATGAAATCTGAGCAAACGCCCTCAAACGGCAAAACACTGTGAACGAAAAAGAACCAAAATGAGAAAAGAAAAATAACAAAAGAAACAGCGTCAAAAACTGAGTCCCGAGCAGAAAGATATGCCCTGAACGAGTTCGGCAGCAACCGGGGTCGAAAACCCTAAAACTAGGAAAAAAGACCGAAAGACAATTCTAAGAGTACGCGACTTGACAAAAAGTGAAAATGGATCATGTACGAGGATCGAAGCTTAAAACGAGGCATTTTTCAATAACTTTCGTTAATTGTACAATGGCCCCTACAAAAATGGATAACTGCACGAATGATCCAGAATGAAATATCTTCTAAAAATATTTTCTTAAAAACTCCCAAAGTAAAATATCTTCAAAAGATATTTATGAAAAGCACCCCAAAATAAAGAAGAATGTTTCCAAAGAAACTTTGCGTCCATGCCCCTACAGACACAGTAAGCAACCAGCGTACTTTTCTACAAAAGTAAAGATACGTATTTCGTGGAAACCAAATGGAATAAAGATATGTGAATTCAAAAATCAACTCCAAGCACGAAAAGTGAGGTTACACTTAAGAAGTGACAAATGGGGAAAAGGACGAAAAAGGAAAACGTCCGAAAAAGAAAAGAGGAGACAATACGGTTTTCACCACGATGATACTAATCTCCAAAAAAAATAAGTGTCGGGAACTATTCCCGTGCATTCATGATGATCTGAAGGGTCAAAACTTGAACTCAGAGAGGAAAACAACAACGAAAAAAATTTATCCGTAAAATTTGAGAAATAGGAAAAGAAGGAAAATGACCGGGTCATTATAACCGGTCTATTTGGGTAGTAAGTTCCAAAATGGTGATTTTGTCAACATGAATCAATCCAACTTTTTTGAACCGGTCCAACATTCACGAAAACTATAGAAATTTGTGTCCTTTATCGTTTTGGGCTCTCCGAAATGACAAAACTTGTGGGGCAAATTGGTTTCCTTTAAAAGAGATTATTTATGTGAATCCTAATATCAAATTTGAAACTGAAATTGTGAATTACTTAAATATTAATGTGATGGTTTGCTGGATAATATCAAATTTGTTATGTGCTACCTATTATGTGTAGACTGACATGCTGGAATTTAATTTGTATTATATGAAAAGTGTTAAGCATGAGTTGATGTGCTTTTATACAAATTATTTTTTCAAAATAAGCATGTTTTGATATCTGGAGCAACTGCAATAATAATGGTGATGATGTAGAATATTGAAATTGAAAGCTGATATTTAAATGTGGTTAGAGTGTATTATTATTACAATTATACATTAATCTAGCATGACTTGGGGATGACTATGGGATTAAAAGGAAGGGTTGAAAAAGTTGTTGAATGGCTTTTGAGAAGGAGATTTAGAATGGTGAATAGTGTGAGAGTTGGATGACGGGGATTACCTCGTGTCCAGATTATTAATGGATCTAGGGAAGATGTAGGGATATACCTTGCGGATGGTTGAGTCACTGGGCCCCAAAATGGCGCTAGGGATTACCCTGGGTCAGGGACAGATGATCAGTCTTCTTCTCGTGGTGCTAGGGATTACCCTAGGCCGGATTCATTAACCGTTAAGGTGTGTGTGGTTGGTTGAGGTTCGTGAAGTGGGAAGTGTCAGTAGCATTGGCATGGCATTGCATTACACTTCATTTTTATTATTATCTCACATGATATTACTTTTTCGAGCTTGTATGATCCCTTATCTTATATCTGTTCTTTGTTTGGATTCATGAGGGTATTAAGAAGTGCACTTTAGGCAACTTCTACCGAGCTGTGGTTGCTCATTCCTATTTTATACATATCTTATCAGGGCATAACAAGGATGTTATAGAAGACATTCCTCCTCAGCTGTAGACAGAGTCGGGGCTTGTAGTTGTGGTGTTTCTTTTGTATAATAGATAATGTATAATAATGAGACACTATGTTGTATATAGTTAGTTCAGTACATCCCTATTGTGTAATAAACTTTATTTCAGACTCTGAGATTTTACAGTTGTAATTGATGTATTTTACTTGTATACTTTCTTATATGTGACTTTAATAGGAATGAATAGGTGGATGTTGTGTATGTGAGATAGGTTACAGGGATGTTAGTATTTTAGATGGTGGCTATTAGGTTGGTGTGTTCACAATCCGGGATTTAGATCTTGGGGGCGTGACAGGTAAGTCGAATGATTGATCAATTCTGCAACTGAGCAAAAAGTAACACCAAGCCTATGAGATGAGACAGAAAATGAGATACATTTAGAAACCAATTGTCCTTCTAACAATTAATGCTCAAGCCATCCCCAATACACAATTTCAAACCTTGCTCAATAACATTCCGAGCCGAGAGGATACTTTCCACACCCCAGATGCTCTAGAATTCTTTGGAAAGTCCATAAAACTACAGTTCTTAAAATATTTCCTTTTGAAAGATTTGTATAACAAATAATCATCACCCGTCTCCATTCTCCAAGTTAACTTAGCTAGGAAGGCTAAGTTGAAAGCTTCCACATTCTTGAACCCTAAGCCACCTCTCTCTTTAGTAGGATGGAAATTCTCCCAGCTAATCCACTTGAGTTTGGTGGATTAATTCTCAGCCCCACTCTACTAGAAATTCAGGAAATGACTTTAGATCACCTTACAGTTTTGCTTTCGAAGCTTAAAACTATGCATATTATATATAGGGAGGGCCGAAAGAACCGCCTTGACCATCACCTCCCTGCCCACTTTTGATAACAATTTAACTTTTAGAGCCTTAGTTTTCGCAACAACTCTATCAGAAATGTAATTAAGAGTGGCGACTTTGAATCTGCCCAGGAAGGGTGCATGGAAGTCCCAGGTACTTGTTAAGCCAATCAACATTATTAATACCCAGCATTTACATACAAAATGCCTTCTGGTGAGAAGGAGTATTTGGCGAAAAGTAAAGTCATGACTTATCCAAATTAATTAGTTGACCAGTAATGAATTCATATCGATCAAGAATGGATTTGACACACCGCACCCTTGGATCTTTGTCCCTACAGAATATAAGTGTATCATCTGCGAACAAAAGGTGGAGTGAGAATGGATAATCCCTCGACACAAAAAAGAAAAAGTTACAGGGAGAGAGGATCACCCTGTGGGAGACCTCGAAAAGAATTAAAAGAGTTGCCCTAATCTCTATTAATGAGCACGGGGTAGGAAATCAAACTAATACACTCCTTTATCAAATCAACACATCTCCTATCAAAACTCAAATGGCTTATATACTTGCATAAAAAGGACCAACTCACCCTATCATAGGCCTTAGCCATATCTAGTTTTAGGGCCATGAAGCATGCGTCTCCATGTTTTTTTGCTTTAAGCACGTGAATAAGGTCATGGGCAATAATGATATTATCATGAATGAGATGCTTCAAAACAAAAGCATTTTGAGTTTCATTAATAAGGGGAAGAAGAAAAGGTTCAAGCCTGTTTGCCCGAACTTTTGAGAAAAGATTGTAGGACACATTACACAGTGAGATGAGTTTGAAATTAGACATTAGGGTGGGATGGTTAACTTTTGGAATAAGGCCGACTATATTAGTAAAATTTGGACCTCTAGGTATGGGTCCCCAATGAAGAAAATAGTTACACCCGAGTAAAAAATTAGCTTTATGGATATCCCAATTGGTTTGGAAAAAAAGAGGACATACAAGGAGCATTAAAGTATTCCCCTCTCTCCTTCTCGTAACAGGAATAATAATAAATTAATTAGATTAAATTTTTTTCAACTTTTTTAGTACTTTAAAAGTAACTTAGTAAAATTGGCATACTCAATTTGAGAGCCTGACTGTCTTTATATACAAGCGAAAAATTACAAATATGGAAAAGAGAATAAAATCAAATCAAAATAAAGGGAATAAAATAAAATCAAATCAAATCAGAATAAAAATAAAATCCCTAAAAATTAGCCTATATTGAAGACCCGATAAATCTGTCATAATCGTTGAGTCAACTTTTAGATAAGATTTCCAACAATATCAAACCGTGTGTATAAAATAAAATAATTATATTCTAGATCAAGTGTTTTATATATGAATAAATTAATGAACTTGAGCTCCACACTTCTAGCAACGATTGACTCGCGATAGCTCAGTACTTTAAAATGTAGATCACTTGATTGATATATATATATATATATATGTATGTATGTATGTATATATATATGTATGTATGTATGTATAAATTAATTATATTCTAGATCAAATGTTATGCAATATATTGTATAAAATAATTGTATTTTAAATCAAGCGTTATATATATGTGTAAATAAATTGTACTCTAAATTAAGTGTTATATATATATATATATATATATAATTTTATTCCAGATCGAGTGTTATATATATATATATATATATATAATAATTTTATTCCAAATCGAGTGTTATATATATATATATATATATATAAGCCACATAAAGTGGGAGCGGAAGCAAGAGCGAGAGCGTGAGCGTAAGAGCGATAAAATTAAGTCATAAGTAATAAGAATTTGAACGAGAACGCGCTCGGAGCGTGAGAGCCACGTATATTGAGAAGGATTATGTGAGTTAGTATAAGTTTGTATAAATATACAAAACCATGGTCTAAAAGCCCCATAAAGTTACAAGGCCCAAGTAGACCCAGAGCAAGCATCTGCAATACATTAGAGGGAGTCGGGCACTGCTTGGGTATTCATGTACCCCAATCAAGGCCAAAGAAGCTTCCATTATGCTTCTCAAAGCCGTAGATAGATTGTAATCGACCTTTGATGGAGTTGATGATCTTGTACAGTACTGTGTTCTGGGAAGATGATGTGGTTTCAAAAATTCTGACGTTTCGCTCTTGCCAAATGTGGTATACACCTGCCGCCGTGAGTACCATCCATCTTCAGCATCGAATTTCTGAAGCTCCAGTGGAAAGAAGACCCATGAGATGAATTTCCCCAATCCGAAGGGTTCACATGGAATC
>JAOTQH010173207.1:0-14921 GCA_025631255.1 Cornus kousa
GGTATGAGCTTGAGTCTCAGGACCATGGTTAGGGCGCGTATATCGCCTAGGATGGATAACTAGACATAGGTGTTGTTCCCTGGTAGGTCTAGGTACACATGACCACATTATGTGCGATTTACATGGTATTTCTACTCAGGCTGAGACAGACCTATTGGACTAATAAGCGTCCTATAATGTGTACTATATATACATATATGGACTACTTTAAATATTGTTGGGCTATCTAGGATGTATCTACGTATCGGATTACTATTTGGATCGTAGTAGAATGGGACTTGCATGTGGGCCTGACCCACTTTTTTATTTTTCAGGTGTTCGTCAGTTCCAGGGTTAGAGCTTGGACGTGCAGAGCAGATACAGATATTCATTCCTCTAACTACGTAGGGATCCTTTTTATGTTTTAGCTTCAGTTTCTACTTCAGATGTTTTATTACTTTCGGGATTTTTAATAAGGGGTTTACTGGATGGATTCCCGAGTTGTTAAACTTATGGAGTTTTGGATTATCAGATTTAACATTTATAATTTAAGGATTAAGCATGCGTGACTATTTCATTTTAGCATTAATTAAACCCCTGGAGTAGAACAGATACTTGCCTTCAGTTTCAGTTTTGAAACTTTAAATCACTGTCTCTAAGTTTTCCGTCAACGTCCTAAACTGCCGTTCTACACCTTTGGTGCTCTTGGTTCAACCCAGAAGCAAATCCGTTCCTTTCTTCTTGAACCTCTCCGTTACTCTCTCAAATTCACTCTCTGTTTCTCTCTGTCTCTCAAAACTCTCTGTTCGTGAGTTATGACTTAAACCCTAAACAGACCTAACGTGATAATATATATAGGCGTCTTCTAAAAACCCTAATATTAACACCACACTAATCATTAGACACAAAACCCTAATAGTATTTTATATCATTAAACAATTAAGCATTTAATAGTAAAACAATTAAACTATTAATTAAAATAAAACACGTAATTTAATTAAATAACACAAATAACACCGTTAACTCAATTAAGTAAATAAATTGACAAACACACAATTAAACAATAAAAAATATAGGGGCCCTAAATAAGTCTCTATCTGCTCTCTCTAAATGAAAAAATTTAAAAAAAACCTTGGCAAATAGAGTTGCGGTCATCTTTTGCGCGATAGATTATGAAAAACCTTCAATGATGTTTCCTTCATTTATTATTATTATTATTATTTTGTTTAACACTTCAGACGTGTAATATACTCGAAACTCAATTGATTTTTTTTGTTTTGTTTTTTTTGACACAAATGAAATTGAGTGAGCTCGGGAAGAAACGAATCAGCCATGACCAATTCCTCCCGTTCTGCTGAACCAGAACCCTAATTCGAATTTTACCCAAAATGACGAAAATCAACAAGAAGAACCATCTCAATCTCCTCAGGGGTCACAAGTTGTTTCTTTCTCAAGAGGAAAATCAGGAAGCAGACGACCACCCAGAACAGTCAGGTATGTCTCTCTCTCCTTCTCCTTCGATCATAGACACCACCACCTCCGAACTCAACCCACCTCCTCTCACATCATCCCCCAACCCACGTCGACGACCCAACAAGCGAAAGAAGGGTAGTCTGAAAAAACAACAAGCAATTGAAAAGAAACTCCAGACCCTAAGTGAAAACCTAAAACCCATTCCGTTTGTACCCTCCAAAACCCTAGATTTTTTTAAACACGAGAAAATTCTGAAGCGACTCGGTTTGTGGGACTTTGTCCACATTGAATTCGATCGGAACATTCGTGTTGACCTCCTTGTGCAATTGATTGCGAATTATGACCCAAAATTGCGGTATAGTTATGTGAATGGCTTTAGAATTGCAGTGAATAGGGCCGATATGGCGCGGATCTTTAAATTGCCTGTGAAAAAGAAAAAGGACAAGAAGGGTAGTAGTGTTTCATCGTCGGAGGCAGTAGTGGATTTGGATTCGGATTCGGATTTAGAGGAATCGATATCGTTCATTGAGGATTTTGTGTCAAACTGGGTGCTTTTGCACGAGGATACTTGGATGATGCCAACAGATGTCTTGAGCTGGACACGGGCGATCAGAGACAGGCATCCTGAGAAGGTGGATTGGGCGAGTTTGATTTGGTGTATGGTGGAGAAGGAATTGGTGCAGGGCCAACACTTGGAATATTGTTACTACGCTTCACACTTGCAGTATTTGATGAAGTCGCAGCGTGAGGAGACTCTGGGAGAAGAGCCTAAGGACGGCGGTGATGTGAAGATGGGTGCTTCTGATCATTATCTGGGACAAGAAGATGTCATATTGGAGGAACCCGATATTGAATTGACTTTGGGGCAAGATAATGTTGAAAAGGAAGAACAAGTTAAGGATGATGAGGAATTGATGGATGTAGAGGAATGCAAGAAGCAACAACGCGGACATTGGCTTTTAGATGGAAAGAACAATGAAGGCGAGCACTTTTTGCAGCACTGTAGTTTAGAAGAAGTTAATAGGGGTTTGGATAGTCATTGGGAGGGGGAACAGGAAGATGAAGAAGTGGAAGTACATGGGGGTGATGGATTTGATCTCATGCCAAATGCTGATGCTCTAGATGGGGATGGCTTGACTGGCAATAAGAGTTCGTTGAGGACTGATGGCTCGTGGGATCAGAAATCATCTGATTTTGGGATGTGCATGGAGCAAGTGCAGCAGTGGATGGGAAAAGCTAGGATGATGTATAAGGTGAAGGAACAGGCTTACGAGGAATCAAATATGAAGCAGCAGTACTTACTTAATGAGCTGCAGCAACGGGAGGGTGTGATTGAACACTTGCACAAGGTCAAGGTGGCAGAGATTAAGAAAAGAGACAGAGAGATATCACGGCTTGAACATGATCTTTATTTAATGGGCAATCTCTTAAAGGGCTACAGAATGGCCTTAAAGGAAACCCACAAGTCATTCTCTGAGTATAGACAACGCTGTCAACTTCCTGAAGAACCACTTTATGAGGATGCTGGTCCTGGTGGTGTCATGTTCAGCACCATGAAACTGGAGAAATGTCAGAAACGAGAAGAAGAAGAGAGGGTGATGATTGAAGGAAAGATAACGGAATTTGAAGCGGAGTCTATCGATAAACTGAAAGCGCATTTAGACATGGTCTGCATGCTGGATGAGAGGTTGAAGGATCTTTCGAATGAAGTGAAACTACTTCAGGAACTGTCTGCAAAGAACAAAGTATCAGAAACATCAGGATTTGCTCCTGACAAATGAACTGCCATCTATGACTTCCTTTTGAAATCTAGGTGAATTTCAATTACTAATGCATAAGCTATAACCATGACATGTTGTCTATATGACGAGGTAGCTTTATGCACTAACCTCTAATCTCTGTTGATATGTGACAGCAACTTCCACCCTTTATTTTTGTAATCTGCTGCCCCCCTTTATTTTGTTTTTATATGTGAATATGGTGCTATATGCTTTTGCCCCAGATTGCTCTTTGCCTTTACTCCTGTTAAAATGTTGATTCAACTGGGAATGAATGATTGCCTTACTGATTGGCTGATCTAATAACATAGAGTAATACAGAAAAAAATTAATGATCAAATGCTGCTCAAATTTTCTTCCATATAAATAGAGTAGCTTCCAAACCACTATTTTTACTTATCAAAAAAAAAAAATTCTTCCATATAAAAGAATGCAAATTGAGTGATTAAAAGGTCTCCTTGTCCTCTTTTTAGTCATTTAAAAAATCTTCCTAAGTTCATTGGTATTTGAAAAAAAAAACAAACCTTGATAGTGGCAGTATCTATTGTCATCTGTGTTCATATTTCTTTCCTCTTATGGCTTCATCAGAACTGTTAAATTATTAAGACCCCAAGCAAGCTTGATATGGATTTTGTGTCCTACTTCATTGTACATGGTGAGGATATTTAAACATCTTTGGTCTGTGTGTGCTCCATTGTCAATATACTCACTCTCTCATCTATGTAGATGCCTTAGGGTGAGCTCTGAACCACTAAAAATGCAGAACTGAACTATCTCTGTGTGTCTTCCTCATGTCTAAAAGAAATTAAAAAAAGAAAGAAACTATTTGTGATATTGTAAACCCAGACAAGAACTATTGTCATCTGAATTCTTTTGCTGTAAGTCATGCGTCGATCACATAACAATGGTCACTGTTTTCAGGGTCCAGGTAGATTCACTGGAATTACGTCGTATATATTTAAGCTATCTGCTAGTTCTGCATCTAGAGTTGCATAAATTGCTGTCTAGTTTGGTCTGTTGTTTTGTCTTTATGGGTTACCTTTTAAGTATATAAACAAATTTTACTGGACTAGTAAACCTAAATACAAAAACAATGTGAAGTGTCAGAATGTTTTTATTAATTTGTTTGAACACATTTCACTTTCTTAATACTGCATGTTTCTAGTTTTACTACAAGGAAGCCATTTGATCAGTTATGGATATCCTTTCTGAATGTTTGCTGAAACACACTGAAATTGCACGCGCACACATGCATATGCAAAATACGCTTGTCTTTGATATCTGTCTGCTGAGTGCCACTCTTGTATAGAATAATACAGTCCAGGTTGATATCTTTGGTTATTTTTCTTTTTCTTTTTTGAGTAGATGAATTTACTCACATACACGGGGCTTGAACCCTCAACCTTCTCCCTTTGGGAGGTTGATGACATATCACTCAAGCCAAAACTATAACGCTGTACCTTAGGATGTGCTTTAAATGTTAGGAAAGCATTCCCTTCTCAAGTCATTGAAATGTTGGTGAAACTCACATGGCAATATGGCATGCTCTGAGAATGATGGTGTGTGTGTGTATTTATTTAGTCTGATCAACTTTGTGCAGATACCTCTGGTGATGGCTGAGTCTTTATTCTTGGTACGCATTACGACACACTTTGAAAGCACTGGAACTAAGACATCTTACTCTATGGTCTTCTCTAGTATATAGTTTTTTTTTTTTTTTTTGTTTTTCCCCAGTGCTTAACACTTTACATATAGTTTTGCCTGTCTTTAAGATGTGTATTGATCAGGCTTTGCCTATGTCCTTCATCTTGGTACATACTACGACACGCTTTGAAAGCACTCTAGAACCACATCTTACCGCAACAATGGGTACCATCCCATCGATTTCCATTTTGCTGCTTCGGCATAAGCAGACGACACAAAAGATCATTTAACAAAACTCATATCTCCTAAAAACAAATATAAATATCAACAACAGAATAGGACAGGTTAAGCTGATAAAACAATACATGCTTAGAATTTTGATAATTCGTATTATAAACACACAGCTATTAACCGAGTTAAAATATTTAGAGAGTTCTTTTTTGAAAATAGGTTTTAGAAAACTAGAGAACCGAGTTAAAATATTTAGATAACACTTTTGACCTGTTTTAAGAATTTTTTGGATACAGTTTTCACTAATGAAAAGACGGAGTTTTTTGGTTTCACTTAATTTCAAGCCCTAGTATCGTTTATAACATTAATAGCCGCACGCCCCTTTCTCTCTCTCTAACTTCACCGAGTCTCTGAAGAAGGATCACAACTTCACAGAAAACGGCTTCTTCGTTCACGATTTTCTCCGTCCAGGTAAAACTCACTCTCTACTCTATTTTTTAATCTCTCTGGTTTCCATTTTTATGAATTATAGATTTCTTTCCTCACAATTAATTAACCTGTTGTGTGCGAATCACAACCCATATATATACAGATATATATATATATATATATATATATATATTTGATACTTTAAAAGGAAAGTCTGATTTGTTTGTATGGATTAAGGATTCGTTTGGTTAGATTCGTTTGGTTAGATTCAAATGTATGATGGAAAGTGAAAGTGAAAGTGAAAGTGAAAGTGAAGAGAAAGAATGAAAAATCAAGGCCCTGCTTGGATTGTCACTATAAAAACAGTTTTCTGTTTTTGTAGTGACCAAAAAACCAAAACTGCAAATTGGGACTGCTTGGAAGTGTTTTTCAAAAACTGTTTTTGAAAAACTGAAAACTGTTAGGCACACTTTTTACAGAACTATCAAAAGTTGTTTTGGAAATTTCTGAAAACAGGGAAGACATGCGGAGAATACTGTGCACTTAAAAAAAAAAAAAAAGGAAAGTGGCTCTCGGACATAACAGAGTTGGTCTTCTACGCTTCTCCCTTCTCTCTCCTCTCTACGACTTTCCCTTCCATCTCGCTTCTCCAAATCGCTTGCCGACTCTCCGGCGACTGGTCAATCCGCGAGCTTTTGCCTTCTCTCTCTCTCTACGCAGCAACTTGCCATTGGAGAATCTTCTCATCAAGGTAAATTCTACTGTTTGAAACCCTAATTTCACTTTCTCTCTATATATAATTTCTCTCTTCCACGTAATTTGTTTTCTTGGATTTTTTTTCTGGTGTTCTTGTCTCATTGGATAGCTCAGAAAATTGGGGAAACAAAAAACTCGGAATCATTATATTGATTTTCTGTATTTGGTCTTATTTGAATAAAGCCTCTGTGTTTTCTTGTTCCGCACAGTGAAATCCTTGAGTTCAGTGTAAAATTGGTGGCAATTGCGGCGTGCAAATAATTCTTGTAAAACCCTAATCAATGGGGTCAATTACTTGGTGCAATGTTAAAAGCTTGTACTAACAAGGTCGCCACTTTGTGAAATTTCATTAAAACCCTAATCTAACTCGCGAATGTTACTGTTAGTTGTTGTATCAGTAATCCTATTTAACTCATAGTAGCACATTATGTGTCTATAGATGGTTTATATAGGTAATTCAACACCATTTTATTACTTTAATTAGTGTTTTTTTAAAAATAATAATAATAATAATTTGAAGTCACCGTTCAGCTTGTGGATTCATCTATTATCATCAGTTTGGGCCTCAAAAAGAATGAAACACAGATCATACCCAACATATCTATTAGTAGTCACTCCATAATATTAACCTTTTGGTCTTTGAAATTTATTAGAGCCCATGTTAGAAGCTTTGATTTTAGGGGCCACGGTGAAGAAAAACAGGGAAAAATTATTTGATTGACTAGTTTCTGGTTTATTGATTTTTTTTACATTTTTTATTATTTTAGATCCATATTTTTTTTTTTGTTAGTTAAGATCGTATTTGAGTGTTAAAATCTCATGTTAATACGGATTGGTTGTTTTTAGTGAACCATGGATGAATATAATTTAGATGGTTTATTTGAAGATTCATTTGTGGTAGATAAATATGATTAATGTTTTAGAATTAGTAAAGTTTCTGGAATTTGTATTTTTGCATCTTGATTTAGTTATTTAATTATATTGCATGTTCTTTGTATTAGGGTAACTGTTTCGTTAATTTAGATGATTTACATTGGGCTTCTAATTCTGATTCTTGAGTTTGATATTTGCCCTAATTTGAATTCAAAAATATGATAGCACTGTTTTATTGTTTTAGTCTAAATAAATATTCATTGTTTTATTATTCCAAAATACAAATTAGGGATGGCAATGTATTCCAAAATATTAATAAATATTAGGGATGGAAATAATAAAACAATGAATTCTAAAACAATGAATTCCAAAATAATAAAATAGGTTTTGCTAGAATTCATTGTTTTATTATTTTCATAAATTTTGGGCGTTGATTGAATATCTTGGTTTGTTGTTTTAAGCATGATTGATTTCTGGAGTTGCATGATTTATTTAGTTTAGGATTTTTATAATTAGTGCTCTCTTGTTTTTTGTTGGGTTTGAGGGAGAGATTATAGATCTACGTAAGAGATTATTGTTTTTTTGACCTCTTTGAAGGTCTAAGGCGCCCTTTGGCCCTTGTGTTTCTTTGGGTTTCGCTCCCCTTTTGAGCGTTTTCAATATAATCTTACTTATCAAAAAAAATATAATTAGTGCTCTCTTGTGCCATTTCTAGTGTCTTGGATAGTCTCTAGTGCATAGTATGGTTATAATATTTTTATTTTTCTTCTTTGTTTTTATTTTTGGCTTCATCAATTTTAATTTGTTTCTGAACTTGGCTTTTAATGGGACTGCTTGCGTCAAGGTATGTGGTTTGCCTCTTTTCCCTTTTGACTTTGCATACTTGGTTGGATGTTAAGGGGCCATTGCTTAGTGCACTGGTAAAATGCTAGGGTTGTCAAGTCTGAGGACTCGGGTTCAAGTTTAGGGCTGCATCCAGCATTGGGGACCATATTGCATAATGACCCAAAATGACCCTATACTTGGTCGGATTTATATGTTGCATATGATCTTTTCAACCTTACACCATGTGCTTCAATTTATAGATATATTTTTTTGTTTGAAATATGGTCGCTGTACCTGTTATCCCTAGAAGGCACATTGGACTTGGGTGATGAGAAGGCACATTGGTTCTTAAGTGATGATGGCACTAGCCTTGTCCAGGAGTAAATTGAAATTATTCAAGTGGCTTTTCGGTGTTAAAAATTCAAAGTGGTTACTCTTCAATAATTCAATTGAAATGGGGGACCATTTAACCATGAACCAGCAGCATCACAATTCTGGAGCACAACACTCAGTCTGGTTGATGTTCATAGGTTGCCTGTACTGAATGGACTGTATAGACTATAGACTGGTCCGCTCAATACAATCAATAAATTTTGTTTTTCTCCAGGTTCCTCGTTTGTGTGCTTCTGGTACTTTCGGCTGATAGAAAAGAGAAAAAAGACAGAAGAATAAGGGAAAGAGATGAGGAAATGGAGAAGAGAGAAGGATTGTGAGAAACAGAGAACATAGAGTAAACTTGGACTGGATTAGTCTTAAATTTTATTACTACAGAAAGGTAAAATTACAAGGATGACCTTAGTCCACAGTAGCTCTTGTTAATTCACAGCCGTACTTTTTAACCTTTCTACCTTTCCATTCATATGAATAAGCTATGATATGCCCAGCTCTTTAACATTTTCATTTTCTTCCTGGGGAATAATGGTCAATGGTTACTGGTTTTCTAGGTGAAGAGCTCTTGGAAACAAGGTTCCGGTGTGACCTCTAATTTCATATTGAAGAAATGAAGACATTATTATATTTGTTCTCACATTGAAAGGCGTTACTACAATTTTCCTTCTTAAGTTTACCATGTTTTCCTTTGCTATGCACATTTATTAACTTATTGTTGCTTCTTGCTAGTACGTAATAACATGATTAAGCAAGTCATAGGCATGTCTGGTCATTGAGCTAGATGCCTAGAACTCATTATTGTGTTTTGAGATTCATTGTTATTCATATTATCATGTTTTTTAGACAATTACTCCCTTCATCCCAAAATAGTTTGGATGTATTGGGATTCCAACTTTTTATTGAATTGTAGTTGACAATGAGTGAAATTCCATTTTTAACCTTGTAAGATGTTAAACAACTAAAACAAGTAAATGGAAAATGGGTAGTTTGGGAATGTGATGAAAAAAATTACATCTACTTTTAGAAAGGGACATGTATTTTGAGACATCCCAAAAAGGAAAGATAAACATATATTTTGGGACGGAGGGAGTATTATTCATATTATCATGTTTTGAGATTCATTGTTGTTCATATTATCATGTTTTTTGATTGTATCTCGTATGCATTTTACGTCTTGTATTATCTCATGGATGAATTTATTTATTTATTTATTTATTTGTTGAGAAAGTTGTATTATTATTATCGAATAATGAGTGAATTTCCAAAGATTCTCAAATTCTCATTTAGAGTGTTGTTCAATAGTGATGCGTCCCTTGATTATGTGTACACTAACTAGGGTTCATCTCATGCAGAATAGTTTTCGGTCTGATTTGTTCCTCATCAGAAGGAAGTTACCTTTAATTTGAATATGGAAACTGAGGAGTTGATAGGCTTGCCTGCTTCAAGCAGTTCCGACAGCGAGAAAAATGACATTCATAATTCAAATTCCGAGCCTGAAATGGATTCTCAATGTGGTAATTTAGAGATCAAAGAAGATGAGCTAAACGGTGAGATCTTGGATAATAGGGGTGAAATTGGAAATAAAGATCGTCAACTTTTGCTGGCTGCTGACATTGATGAGGACTTGGTTGACAATCCATCCATCTTGCAAGTTAGTGTTGAATTGACCGAAACAGTTGCGGTTGCAGAAAAGATGAATTGCCTAAACACTAAGATTTGTACTGAGAATGGTTTCATAGCTGTTCGAGATGGAAGTCCCATTAGCAATCATGAGATAGATGTCAACGTCCCAAAAAAAAAATGTATCCTCTTTTCATTTCCTTTCATACTTTTAACTTGGTTCTCGCAATGCAATTTGGAAATAGAATTCTAACTACTTTTGCTTAGCTTCCTCAAAAAATTCCATATTTTAAGAGTAAGAACTGATCCTCCCCATGTGTGAGTCTACAGAAACAATTATCTGCCTGCTGTTTTATAATTATTTCACTGATCTTTTGTTTTCCATAATTTGACATGATAGCCATATCTGGTGTTAAGAGAGCCAGAGTGGCAGTTGATGAACAACCTTCAGTGCATGTCATGTATAATTCTTTAACAAGGTATAAACATTAATATTGTTTTCATAAAATAAAGTTGCATGTTTTTAGTTGATATTTTAAGATGTTGTACACTTCCTAATGGAGGACTTCCTCAGAAGCAATTTGCTGGCTGTCTAAACTTTAAGTGGGTTATGTTTAACAGAGACAGTAAACGGAAACTTGGGGAACTACTACAGCTGTGGTCAGAATGGCATGCTCAACATTGTTCTACATCTCATGTAAGCCTTGTTCATCTGTGAAAAGCCAATTTGTGGCTTCTGTATGTTTCTGTTCACATCTGTATGGTGTCCAGCTTTTCTTTTTGTCAAAATGCTGTCATTGCCCAATGTTGGTACCTCCATTATGGGCTGCTGGAATGGACTCTTTGCTGTTTGACTTTTGAAAATTTGTACCTGATATTACCTAGATTGTGTAATCATTTTATTTCCCTCTTCATTTACCTATTAGTTATACTTCATTACAATTATTTGGTGGAATTCTGAATTATATGCTTAAATATGTGAAGGATTCAAATGAGGTGTTAGAATCTGGTGAAGAGACATATTTTCCCGCACTCCATGTTGGTCTTGATAAGCCTTCTGCAGTGGTATGTTTCTTTTTCTGTGCCTCTAGTGCACGCATTCTGTTGTTGGTTAAGAATTAACTTGAAATCTTCTTTGAGGGTAATTGGAGTTAGTTTTGTACATTTAGTGCCCACTTCCCTTGATTACTATGTGATTTTTTTCCCCTTGATTACTATGTGATGTTTATTTTATTATTATTATTATTATGAATTTTTTGAAACTAGAGGGGTTATTCCCCCCTGAACATTTGGTAGGCCCAATGTTGCATGATTTTAATCCAGGGAGAAACCCTTTGAGGTTGACCTCAAGGATTGATGGGTAAATGACCATCGGTTCTACCATCTTTGGTTTCTGTGTTGCTACTTATCAAAATAAATAAAATTTCCGTACCTATTGTGCTAATCAATTTTCATCATAGGGTATGAGGTGATTTATAAACACTATCAATCTCTAACAACAAATGGCTTTACATATTTGATAACTTCAAACAAATGCATTGGTTCATTTTATCTACTGACTGCAGAAGTCAGTAGATAATATATATATATATATATATATATATATGTATTCATTAAACACATTTGTTAATCTCAAAAGACTGAAGTGCACAATTCACTTTAATGGGAGTTACAATAATCAACCCAACTGACTGGGAAGGATTGTCTTTGTTTCAATCAGAGCTTCTGATATTTTTAGTCAATATCACAATTGCTCTTATACGAGCAAAACAAATTAATTAACATCGACTAAGAATGGCTGTTTGTCATCACTTTATTATAAAGGTTGTGGTAATATCAAATATGTGCTTTTTGGCAAACTTCCATTTCACATCAAGCAAAATATTTTCCCCCTTTCCTTCTCACTTTTCACCAGAGTTCCATTTTCCTCTTGAGCATTACAAGATGTTGAACCTTGTTGATGAAGTTAAGTATAGCATTTTATGGATTTTGCTTCTCCATTGAGTTCTATTCATGAGCATATTCTTGTTAAGATGCCAAAAAGTTTGCTATACAGTCAAATATCTAATAATCAATAGTAATTTGAGATACTAAATTTTTAAAAATAAATAGAATCATCGCGTATCATATTACATTCATGAAAGTTTAGCTTAATACATAAAATAAAAATTACATATCTTTTAACATTTTTGTTAAGTAGTGTATATTTTGACTACTAACTCTAATCAAAGGCAAAAGCAAACCAAAAATGAAATATTTCTTTATATTAATTTATCGGCGGGAGCCTCGTGCATTGGGCTGGCCCTTATTACATTATTGGCTTAAATTTGGCGAGACATGAAAAATCATCTTACAAGCTATTAACCAGTGTGGTTTTTGTCGAGGGTGCCGATCATGCTGAACTGGATATTGACCGACCTCCTAACATTTTTTGCCCAAAGTGGGTGCCCTCAAACTTAAAACTTGTATTCTTCTGGTTGGCAGCATGAGCTTTTTCCACTGCAAACAATGGCCCCGCAAGTGCAAACCACCTTACACTATTTAATTTGTTGAGAATTGCTCAAAACATGTCAGAAATCAGAGAATATTAAATTTTATGCTATGTGATTGTTTATATTTTTGTACATGTTTTCATTCTAATAATCAATAGCATAATATGTAGATATATATATTTAAAAATAGTATTCGTTAACTGATAGATCGTTTACTACCATCCATAGTTTCATCAAAAGAATATTGACTTATCAAATATTTTATTACTAGAGGGTCATCTGTAGGTTGTTTCTTGGATATGATTATAATTTTAAATGTGATGAAAAAATTTTAAATGAATATTTACATTTATGTCAAGATCAAAACAGCTTCTTAACTAGATCATATTGACAAAATGTTGCAAATTTGATGACTGGAGTAAAAATGATGCTGAAAACTTGACTTTACGGGAGGTCAGTGTTATGTCCAAGTTGATAGCAGAAGTTTCAGATGTCTAAACAATATATTCTAACAGTATTTAATGTGTAGCATGAGTGATTTACTTCTGCTTTGTGAATCATGTTCTAATTTTGCTTAAGCATTTTCCTTTGGCAAACTCTCTGGCTCACATTCTCTTTCAAGGTTTTGTAATGTTAGAGAATGGTTCTACCATTTCAGTGGATGACAAGTTAGCATTTTTTCCATTATCACGTTCCATTTTGAAGTCAATTTATCTTCCACTATTGCTTTTCCCCCCTTCTCAAATTAATGTGGGCACTGGGAGTGTAACTCAACTCACTCGGTCGTACTACAACTCCCTATAAGATAACAAATGAGGGAAAAAGAAAGGAAAGAAAAAATTGGTTGCTTAGATTCACTGCCACTCTACCAGGATAGGGAAAAAATTCTATTAGTTAAACACTTCTACTTCCTGATACTAAATTTTTATTTTATTTTATTATTTTTTAATATTTCTCTTAAAGTTCCGGTCATAAAGACAACTTGAAAGTTGTTTGCAAGTTTCCCATGAAGTGCAAGTTGTGTAGAACTCGTCTTATGAAGTGCCTTTTTATGTGTAGTCTTTCTGGATGGACAATCAAACGAGGAACCTGCAGAGCAAGGAGTTTGTTCCGTTGGAGAGTAACTCTGTCCCTCTTTATGATCGTGGATACTCATTGGAAGGGTACAATTTTGTAATTTTTGTTTATGAATGTGTACACTTTTTAATGATCCATTACTTGATGCTTGCTTTGAAAAAAAGAAGCTGTGATTTTCACCTTTATGGGTAAGAATGTTCCTTTTTAATCTGAAGACACTTGGAGATGTAACTGATTAGTTAAAAGTTACAATTTATTTTTTTCAAACCTTTTAGGCAAAAGGTATTAGAAAGAATATCAAGTAGTTTACGTGCTAAGCATCCTATGGAGATGGAATTTGAGCTGTAGTAATGTAGGGCTGCAAAAGATTCAAGCAGATTACAGGGAACGGCCCTGTCAGCAGGGTGCGCGATGCAGTGGACCATATCTATGTGCTTGCGGCGGTCTCACCCATGGTGTCAATTGTCTTTACAACTGAACACTCAGGAAGGTGGCCAAAGAATTCTAGGAATCAATCAAAGTGCTATCGGCTGTCCAAACTATTGCCAATTGCCAATAGTCCTTGAAAGGATAGACATTTGGAACTTGCAGATCCATTTCCTCCTAGAATTTGACCGACCAAGTTGTTCTTTTTTTTTGTTATATTAGGAAAGGTTGGGCTTCTTTTAAAAAAAAAATCAATCCCTCCACAACCAAAAGAAAAAAAGAAAAAATCCACTATTGGGGTTCAAAACCTCACCTTTTATTCCACTTGGACCGATGGCCTGTGGTTAGTGTATTTATTTTGACCTTTGCTGCTGTTTAATTATAAATAATGGCAGTAATTTTCTTTAACCTCAGTAAGAGAACAGCATTTTTGAGAATTAATGAACTTTTAGAATTTCCTTTCCTTTATTCCTTGCGAATTCTAGGAAACCCTTGGTTGATTTTAGGTCTCACTTGACGGCTTTGGCCTGTGGGCCTCCACATGCCCCCCTTAGCCCAGGTTAGTAGAAGTTCCTCATCATTGCGTGCCTGCCTTTCAGAGGAAGAAGCTCTTTGAAGAGTTCAAGCTAGGACCTTTCGATATAATAACCATAAAATGTTGAACATTCCTTTACCAATAATTGATGGGTTTTATTTTTTATTTTTATTTTTTTTAATAATAATAAGAGAAAAAAAAAAAAAAAAAAAAAAAAAAAAAAAAAAAAAAAAAAAAACAAAAAATAAAAAAAAAAAAAAGAGAAAAAGTTGCAAAAGCAATAAAAGTGAGGACTTCTCCCAAAAGGTGAGAAGTAGGAAATGATTTGATGGTTGTTGTCTTGATTTGTAGCCTAGTTGATTTGAGTTTGTAAGTCCGTTGGGGTGTCTTAAC
>JAOTQH010173427.1:0-14920 GCA_025631255.1 Cornus kousa
GAGATGATGAAATCCCAATTAACAGAATCAAAAGCTTTCCTGAGATCAATCTTTATTGCACATCTGGCAGGTGAAGAATCCTTGTGATAACCCCTTAGAAGCTCATGTGCCAAAAGAATTGGATCACTGATTCTTCTCCCTTTGATGAAAGCTGCTTGTGAAGGGTCAATTATATGTGGTAGAGTGGCCTGCAACTTGGTTGCCAATATCCTAGCAATGCATTTATAAACTGTGTTGCAACAGGAGATTGGTTTATAATCATGGATGGAGGAGGGATTTTGGCATTTTGGGACTAGAGAGATATAGGTGTTGTTGGCCTCAGACAGTAACTTTCCATTCTTGAAAAATTCTGAAATTGCATAAAGGACAGATCTTCCAACTATGTGCCAAGCTTTGTGAAAGAAAGATGCATTATAGCCATCAGGACCAGGGGCTTTGTCTCTGTGCAGTTGGAACATACAATTTTGTATGTCCAAATAAGAGGGAATTTCTTCCAAATAGGAGAGAAGATGAGGGGGGACTTGTTTGGTGAAGAACTGCTGTAATTTTGATATATGATGAGTTGAAGGTGGAGAGCATCCTAGCAGACTTTGGACATGTGCAGCCATTAATTGAATTATTGAACCCTTATCTTCAATAACTTGGCCATCCTCTAGAGTAAGTGAGATAATTTTGTTTTTGTTGTTTTTGGATGAGAAACTCTTGTGGAAGTAAGAGGAATTACAATCTCCCAACTTCAGCCATGTCATTCTAGATTTATGTCTGAGAATGTTTTCTTGAGTTTTGGCCAGCAACAAAAGTTCATTGGTTAGGGCTCTTTCCATCATTCTAAGGTTGGAATCATTGGGATTATAATCAAGATCAATTTGACATGAGTCCAGCTCTATTTTGACAGCAAGTAACTTAGAATCATTATTAGAAAATTCTTTTCTGCAGTTGAGCCTGAGTGAGTGCTTGAGGAGTTTGAGTTTCTGTACCACTTGAAACATGGTTGTACCTCTGATGTAAGTGCTCCAAACACTATGAACAGATGGAAGGAACTGAGGATGTGAACTCCAGGCATTGAAAAATCTGAAAGGTGTACATCTTTTTGGAAGGTTGAGCTCCATTGTTACTAAGATAGGGCTATGATCAGATATCCCAGGAGTGAGGAAGCTGCACTCTGAGTATGGAAAAGCTGAAGTCCACATTTGGTTAACCAGAGCTCTATCTAATTTTTTGGCAACACATGCAGGTCCTATGCTTCTATTAGACCATGAGTATAGGATGCCATTGAACTTTAAGTCCTCAAGTTCAGCTTCTTGCAGACATTCCTTGAAGGCAGTAATTGCTGGACACCATCTCAGAGAGCCACCAAAAGTTTCACCCACATTAGGGATTACATTGAAGTCTCCCATTAATAACCAAGGAGTATATGAAAATGTGCCAGCATGGTGTATAATATTCTCCCACAGTTGCTGCCTTTCATTAACACAGTTAGAAGCATATATGAAGGTAGTAAAAAAACTGATGCTGAGACCAATGATATTAATGCTGCAGTGAATGGCTTGACCATTCATGTCAATAACAGAAAGATTAATGAGGTCAGGATTCCACATGATCCAGATTCTACCCAAGTGAGAGTAGTTATAATTGTGAACTATAGACCACTTTGGGGCTATAAATTTGTGAATGGAGTCAACCTTTGCAGGGGAGACCTTTGTCTCCACAATTGAGACTATATCAAGCTTCTTGTCAGAGATAAGCCTCTTGATCTCTGACTGTTTAGAGGGTTGATTTAACCCTCTAATATTCCATGTGAGGAGAGATAACATAAAGGGGAAAGGTTTGGGGAACCTTCATGAAATCTGTGATCCAGTTGATGTTGTTGCAATCCCTAATCAAAGCACCTGCATATGTAATAATCCAGATTAAAGACCATAGTTCAAGCATGCATCAAAATTCAAGTCAGTGTTATCAAAGGCTCAGGCGCACTATCGCATTAGAGGTCCTTTGGAGCCCCAGGCGCGCAATTGAAAAATTAATTTACTATTAAAGCATTCATATCTAATATCTCTTCGTATTCATTTCAATGTTTGCAATGAAGCCCCACAATACATTATAGCACCAGCAATTTTCAGCTTCAGTGGCATCTCCTGCCACCCAAAAAGAGAGTTGCAAGGTCAAGTCATGTCGGGAAGTAGTTGTACACACCTTAATAATAAATATACAGATATGTATGTATGCATATATACGTTAATCTATGAGCATCAAACTCTTAACTCTAATCAGTTCCAGAACCAATCAAGCCGGTTTAGATTTTCATATCTACTACAACTCTTTGTAGAATTCATCATCACATTATAATGCAAAGGATACGTGATTAATCTTTCATTCTTTGAAGCCAAAGCCGCAAGGTTTTTTTTTTTTCCTTCTCAAAAGCAAGAAATCTCCAAAACACCATATCTAGCAGTGGCGGTTCAGATCAACCACAGATTCTTGACCTCATCGTTCGGCTTCCACTCCAATAGACCAATCTAGTTTAATCTAATTAAACTAACCAACGAAAATATTATTTGTACGATCTAATTTAATCTAATTCTAAAACATATATACACAGAGACATGTATGTGTGTGTATATACTATGTATAAATAAGAGAGAATTTCTTGCAGCACTACACCGCCCATGCGGGAAATGAGAAAGCAAATAAAATTGCTTTTATTGTATGCACACAAATACTTAATTTACCTTTTCAAATTAAGATAAAGAGTAAATCAAGAAATTAATCCAATACTTCTCAAAAAAAAATCAAGAAATTAATCCAACAAACCAAAGAGATCAAATATATATGGACATTCATATTTTCCTAAGAACAAAACATACACAAGTCCCCTACCGCAGCAACACCATATCTATGTTATCAGTTCGACCGTGTTGAGGTTAATGTGCTGTAAGTTTGTAACTCTAGTTAGTTTAATTTAACTTTGGCATTGAAAACATAATATTTTATCAGTTCGGCTGCAACTCAACCAAGTTCAACAAAACCTAAAATACTGTAATGGCATAATATACATCACAAAAGAATACAGAACAGAATGGAAAAATGGTGGGCATTTCTGGAGAGACCATTATCCCACTGTCCCATGTTTCTCCTTGTGTTGGACTGGCTGCAAACCTAGAGTTTCAGTTGCCTCCTGCATTATTTTTAGAGACGAGAATATCTCCTTGTTCAATCTAAATAATAGAGGCATCTATGGACATCAAAGTAGAGGACTCTAATGACCATTTATTCTTGCAGTGCCAGTTCACTAGTCATATTTGGACATGGTTCTCAGACCTGTTACATTGGAACATGCCTGTTTTTCATACCCTAGTTCAATTGATCGAGTGGGCTTCTATTCCTTTTGCAGCAAATACCATCAGACATAAAGTTTGTAGAAGACACATCCCTACAATTCTTTGGAATATTTGTAAAGCAAGAAATTCAAGGCTCCATGATCATCCTATTCATTCAGTAGAGGATACAGAAAAATGTGCTTGGTGGGAGTTAATAAATATTATGGATTGCAGAGTGCAGGACATTTATTCTTTTTTCTATTTTAATTCCTATGTCTTCTATTTTGCTTCTTCCAGTTCCATTGCACTGCTACTGGACGTGGAATTTTTCTTTGATGCAGTGTAGTCTAGGAGGGGATATGCCCTCTCTTTATGGCCATGTACTTCGTTGTTTGATTCTTTTAGTACAATCAACTCAAAAAGGTCGTGTGTTGTCGGAAATGTATAGATAATTACTCCAAAAAAATCAGTACTCTTAACCATCAAACTTAATTCAAAAGATATAGTCACCAAGGAGACATTATGTATAATATCCAGACTAAGAATGATTTCTTACATCATAAGTGTGATAGACTTGCAATTTTACACACAAAATGGTGTCAAAGCAACCTTGTAGTTTTTGATATATATGACCGAGTAATGACACCAACAAACTAGGTCAAACTTATCTAATTAATTTCCAATGAACTATGTTTCATCCTATAGTTAAGGAACCACTAGGGCTCTTTCATAGCACAGAATTTAGGAATAAATTCTGCCCAGGAATCAAACCGTATCCTGAACATCAAAATTCAATAGGAAAATGAAATCGAACTCTGAAATGGTACTCCAGTTTAATTAGCCACAAGTGTTTCAAGTCAAATTCATTGGAGGCATGGGGGTGTAAATTGTTTTACCCTTCAAAAAATTAAGTACATAAAAACAAATCATTCTAAGCAGGCCTTAAACTGAACTCAAAAATTTAAAAGAAAACATGGAGTAACCAGCACAAAAAATAAAGCACACAAGTGGTCATTCGTTTCAGATCTAGAATTGGCTCAAACTGAACCAAGAGTAATTCAAGATCTCTTGAAAATAAGCTTATGAGCTTAATAACAAGAAACAATGAAACTAAATTGAAAAATGTTAAGTGTTACATTTCTTGAAAGGTTGAATTGTAATAGCCATCCACTATTTCCGAAAAAGATTTGGGGATATAATTTAGAAATACATTGAAGAGAGCCATCTCCACTCTTATGTGATCATCACCACCCAATGTTTTTCTACGGTGCTCGTAAGTGCATCTTAGGAACAAATGAATAAAATCTGCAGATTGGTATTTCTGTGGAATATTCGTTGACTTCCTCAGATTTCTTCCTGCTACTTGTGTTAATACAGCATGTAATGGATTGCTTTAAAATATTTTTTGGTGCCAATTTGTCATGTCAGTATGGAGGGATGTGGGATGTGTGCTTGATGCCAACAACCAAAGTTGGAATTATTGCGGAGATTTCATCCAACTTCCTCACATAAACATACCTTTTAGTATGATCATAGAACAGAGGATTTGTTTGTATGAACATCCACAATTCCCTGTAAACATATAAAATAAATAATATAAAGATTGAAAAAATTATCTCTTTTTGGATAGAATTTGAGAATTTTACTGTAAATGGGATATTGAAGTGCAACTGGAGAGATGATCTTGAATCAATTTGTGGAACAATTTGATACAACCGGACTGGTCGGATCTAGATCCCATATGTGGTCCAGCCTTTGTTGCCAAATTGACCAATTCA
Organism: Cornus kousa; assembly: GCA_025631255.1. Classification (NCBI taxonomy): domain Eukaryota; kingdom Viridiplantae; phylum Streptophyta; class Magnoliopsida; order Cornales; family Cornaceae; genus Cornus; species Cornus kousa. Next base: position 5,096 of record JAOTQH010173427.1, read on the forward strand.
CAGAAGTGTTTAATGTCACGCATACCTTCGAAAGTCTCTCTGAGAAAGAATTAGTTTAATTAGTTCAAAAAGGACTAATATATAACTCATTAATTAAACAGAATAATACAAAAGTGTTTAATGTCACGCTACAATACCATTCTGGGGATTTCCATGATCCTTACATAACAAGCCAAAAGCTCACAACCCTATCGTTAGTTCACAGTTGTCGCACATTTTGTGCCCGCAACCATATATCTTTCTCTCTACAAGTCCATATCTATAGAAGTCTCCAATGACAATATTAGTCAAGACGCTCAAAGAGCTTATTTTGTCCTAAGTTGGATAATTCTTATTGGTAGACTCTCTTCTTTGCTATTTCAGCTTCTACATTTCAGAACCTCTGTCAATGCTCAAACTGATAAAGTTAAATTAAAATTGCATAATCTTCTTTTTCTTTTTCACAGATAAAATTAGGGCTTAGAGAGATGAAAAAGAAGAAAGCCCAAGTAGATGAATCATATTACACGCCATTGTTACAAAATTTCAAGAATTGAAAAATCGTGTGAAGTGACCACAGATTCTTGTAAACTAAAACAATTAGACACTATGCTCGATAGTATTTCTTCAACTCTAAATTTCCTTCAATTCTAAGTGCTTCGATTAATTTGAGTGCATCAACATATTATCAACATCATCAATCGTCATCACTAGAGTCGATGTTTACATCAACATCCCCATAACGTTGACATTAAAATCCTCATCTAGAATCACGTAATCCTCTTGCATACATATGCGTTTGATTAAGATAAATTGAAAAGAGACTTCTTATCATAATTGGTCATTTTAAAATCAACATCACTACTACAACGATAAGGGGGATTATATAATTCAATTAGCTAGGCAAAAAACAACATACCTATATTCTTTTTGCCAACACTACCCATTCCCATCAACTCTCTTCTTTTAGAAAAGAGACCTATATTATTAATACAAAAGAGGAAAAGTTTTAAAAGCGTTAATAAACTTATAAAACATATATTCTGAAATTGAAAACTAAACTTCCAAGTATTTAATTCTCATTAATAAATTGTTCGAGCATCACGTCATAACAATACTATATATATGTATGACGAAACAAAAACAAAAACAAAAAATGAGTATGTAAAACATAAATAAATAAACGTAACCATAGCTAAAAATGCCAATTAAAATTTTACAAAAAGTAGGAGTTTATTGTTTGTTACCTGATGACTGAGGAGACATGCTTCTTGAACCTTGTTATTACTAAAGTTAACGCCAATGCTAACCCTACAAATAAGAAAACACTCGAGTTGTGAGAAAGAGGTTTCACAATCTCACTCATAATAATTAAAACGCCACCATCTAAGTACTATCTATATGATGCATCAACCCAACCAACTATGCTTTCAGTCAAAACCTTGGACAGCTATTTCTAAAAAGAGGTGTGATTAGCACATATTATACTCAGCTCTTATGTTAAATTAATCCAATAACAAAGTACAATGCACCAATTTAGGAATAATCTTCAAAATTAACAAATCAACTTCATGATACTTTGCATTCTAATAACAAAAGAAAATTAAAAACCAAAATTTGAAAATAAAAATATTGCAGAAAGATTGAATATATCCTTCATGCATTACACAGATTGTATTTCTATATGAAACAAAACATCCAAGATTTCTCAATGGGGTGGGCTAAATCAAAATATACCAACCAAAATCACCTCATGTTTAATTCAATTTTAGTTAACTAAAAATGTTTCTTCAAACAATTGACTGATTAAGGCATAGAAAATTCTATTTGAGTAATTAATAAAAAAATTACCAATTTACTTCTGAACAATTCACCACTCAGTACACTATCTCTTGTTTTGACCAATTTACTAATCCTATTAGAGAATCTACTAGTGGAAGCAGAGTGTGAGGTAGTTCATGGCAAGCCCCTACCAACACTATGGAATTCACTCAAAAGCATGCTTTTTGTAAGTATTTTAATTTTGAAGAAGTAACTTTAGAGCTTTACCCTATATTAACTACTTTTGCTTGTCAAAGTTCTTGTTATGATTTTTTTTTTTTTTTAGTTCTGAAAAGATTTCCATCTTCAAAAAGCTTGGCATGTTGATAAAAAATTGTTTCAGATTCAATCTCTACAGATTTCTAATCCAATTCAATCCAATTCAGATTCCTTTTTTTTTTTTTTCTTTTTTTCATGCCCGGATTCAAATTTTATCGTAGACATAATTGACAAAAAATAAAATAAAATAAAGAACAGAAATAGAAGTTACAGAAAAAATATATATATATTTGTTTTGCTGAATAAAATGTAGATTACGGTGATTACCTCAAAATGCAAAGCAATGATTACCTCAAAATGCAATGCAAATTTTGTTACTTTATATTGTGTGTGTGTGTATATATATATATATATTTAAAAAACGTCATACAAATTTTCACCAAATAGGATCTAGTTTGCAAAACAAGAATTACAGACCTTGATTAGTTAATTTTTTTTTTAAAAAAAAAATTAAAACAAAATCCATACCTACAAGTCAGCAGTTGCAGAGAGAGAGGGGGGCAAGCTTGAGAGTTGAGAGACAGCGGCTGAAGCTTGCCAACGGCGATGGAAACTGAAAGATATGGGTTTTGATATTTTGAACAATCTGAAATGGGTTTTGAACTTTTGATTCTTGCAGACAGATAGATAAACTGAAATATATATGGGTTTTGAACTTCTGATTGTAGCTTGCAATTGCGCACAGAGAGAGAGAGAGAGAGAGAGAGAAGGCAAGTTTAGAGTTGAGAACGAGAATAGAGATGGAGGCGATTGGGGAGACTGAAATGGTTTGCCCTAAAAATATATATTTTTTTTGTCCGGTGGCCCATCATCCATGGGCCTATAAATTAGCAAAAATAGATCAAATCCCCAACATTTTACATATATGTGACCCAAAAATATTATAATACAAAAACGGAATTATTTTAGACTACTTGCAACATATATTTCAGAGTTATTCACCAAAACCTAATAATTTGACTCCTCATATCCTTCAAATTTAACATTAGCTCTAGTAATTTGTCTGTTGAATTTAAATTTAGCAGACAACCTAGTAATCAGATTTATGATTTAATTGAATCGAAACCCTAACAAACAAAAGGAATGCATTTCATAAACAATAACACAGTAATAATATATATGACCCAAAACTATTATAATAAAAAAAACCTAATTATTTTACCTTATAGAGTGTATGATCCTTGATGTTAGACAGAAAGAGAGAGAGCTCTGTGATTCAAGTGTTGCAAACTCTACTACATATTTATAGAAGAAGCACACATTGGCTATGTCTTTACTTACCAGTCAAACACGGTCAAAGTTATTAATAAATGCATCTTTCCTATATATTGACCATGGTCAAAGACACAACAAGCAGGTGTTGCCTGGGCATAAAAAAAACAAAATGTTTAGTATCTTGTGACATGATATATTATTCTTATTAGAGAAAATGAAAAGTTGAAAAAAATAATTAAAAAAATTAGTACTACAAGGGGTGACTCATATATATATATATATATTATTATTAAAGATGACCACACAGAATTTTTGACTACGTCACTATATCCAATTATAATATACCAATTTAAAATTGGTCCATTTAAATACAATAAGGTATAAAGAGAGTGGCATAATGGTTTTCACTATATAGTATTTTTTATATTAATTTATTATATTGTGACTTTACTCAATGATCTAATTGATAAAAATGCTGGACAGATTTATCTTGTCTTAAGAAATACTCCTTTTGTCCCATAAAACTTGTTTACGTTCAAAATTGTGACAAAATTGTGACAAAGTAAACAAACTTTATATTACGAAAGGAGTAATAATTATAACAAATTAATATATAGTCCTTGTTTCTTTAGTTGGAGGGGGTAAAAAGGTATTTTTCTTTTTAAAAGACACTGCCTCTCAAAACAGAGCCCTATTAACTTGTGCAGAGGTGATTTTATCACTTTGCAAAAATGGGAAAAAGTCATCTTGCCCGTGAAGATGAGGGGACTGACCTAGTAGATAGAGAGGATCCACACGCATTGATGAACAACAAATTAGCTGACCCCTTCAAAATCTCAGACACTGTCTTAAATGTTCAACTACCTCACTGTGGTGAATTTTCTCAAAATTATAAAATATTATTTTTGAGGCATAAAAGTTTGATTTACTTGACCGGTAATCTTTTAATATTAAGTTGTATATGCAAAAATAATGATTAGTGAGTTGATGTAGATGAATTATTGTAAGAAATGGAAACATGTTCTGAAATTGGGCCATTCCGGTGTAGCTATACCACAATGAAAGTGTACTGTTTTCCTTCTAAGTTCTTGAGTTTTTGAATTATTTTTAGACATGAAATGAAGTGAATTCATATGAATTTAGGTTTTAATTCATATTTTAATGTCAGGATCCTTATCTCACGTTAACTTGATATTAATTAGATCTCACATAAAACTCAATTTATTTAAAAAATATTCTGGTACATTTTTCATATGAAATTTTCAACAAATTAGATCCATATTTAACCTCTTTAAATTTGAATTCAAAATTAAAATTTAAACTCGCTAAAAATGATCTTCACATTGGATTAATTAAATCTTAGTTCAAACTTCATTTCAAGTCCTAATTTTTTTTAAAGTAAGTTAAAGTATCAAAAAAAGATATTAATGCTACAAAATAATATTTCTACCTTAAGTTACATAATTCTTCTCAACTGGTGTTGCCCTGACCGCACTCACGCTTTCGTGTTTCGCGTATGCTCTCTCTTTCATTTCTACCATTTGTGATTTATTTTTATTTTGTTCACACTTTCGCTTTCAAATTTGTTTTCGCTTTCGTTTTGTTATTTGACTTCTACCATTGGATTGTGTTTGATATTTAGGTTCAATAAGTTTAAATTCTAGAAGAATTTTTTGGAGCCCCCAATTCAACACTGCACTGTATAGTTAATATTCAAAATGAGGCGTTTCTAGAAAAAAAATTATATATATATATATATATATATATATTCAAAATGAGGAGTGAGTAAAATGATAGATATAAATCTCAATGTGTTACACTTACTGGTATTGGAGAGTAAAGTAACATTAGAGTAAATGTAGAAAGAGAGAGAGAGAGAGACAGAACTCTGAAATAGGGGTTGGGGGTGGGGGCCATTGTAGGCTAAGCTGTAAAAATAAAACAAATTGGTCAAACCTGAAAATCTCTGCTGGCACATTGAAAACCTCATTATTGCACATTGGAAGTTAAAGAAATTATTAAAAGTTAATGAAATGATATTGTGTTGGAAAATATGTAATCCTTTCTAAAAAATAATGTCCACCTTTTTATTTTATTTTTGACTCTCTAAACTAAATGTTCCTAATTGAAAATTTAAAATATATATATTTTTTCTTCCCGTAACATTATTAATTTATCCTTTTACATATAACTTATAAAAATAAACTATCACATATGTGGACCCATTATAGATAATTTAGTAATTCATTTATTACTGATATAATAAAAAAAATTAAAATTTATCCACTTAAAATGTTATATTCTCAGAAAAAGGACAATCTTAGGAGTATCATTGTTTATTTTATATAGTTACTGATATTTTCTTCAATTTTAAAGTAAAAATTAAGATTAATATGGAGCAAGTCTTTTGAGATCAAATGTGCACGTTATTTCCCATGACAGAAAAAATTATACAACAAAATTAATGATATTTAGGCTTATTTGTTTGGCCGAATAGTGTGCCCTACTTAATTACTAACATTAGAAAACTATTTCTCATATATATCAAACAATCGTGACTGACTATTTCCGCTAAACGTAACCAGTCTCGCTAAATACAACCGGTTTCGACACTTTGAAAACAACGATCCAATCATTCTACCCAAGCGCAACCGGTCATGCACGCAACCGATTGTGCTTGTTCAGGATAGAATTCTCACTAGAATTTTGAGCCACAACTCTAATAATCTCCACCCTAGCTCACAATTTTGCTTTCAAATGCTCCTCCATAGCTTCACCTCGAACAAGAATCTCTTTTAACTCGTGTCATGTTGTCGTGTCGTAATTTGCCACCACTACAAGCAATGAATAAATGCCAATTTTCAAACAAAGGATAACAATAGAAATTATGAAATTTTAATCATTACAAGAATTGTAAAAACAAACACCAATACGACATTTAAAATGAAATAGCACATTTTACCGATGTACAGATACACCTGATAAGGATATCCAACCTTACACTCTGATATTCTGTATATTGTAAGCTGCAATTTTGTAAACTCGTCAACCTTATATTGTGATATTCTGTATATTGTAAGCTGCAATTTTGTAAACTCGTCAAGATATCATATTGCATCGCATGGATACGTGAAATATTAATCAATAATCAACATATCGTGGGGAAAAGTCAAGTAATATATCATTTCATGGGAACAAGTTGAGTTGATGGCTGGAAATCCAAGAGAAATAAATCTTATGTACAAGAACCTGCTTATCTTTTACATGGTTATATTCTATTGACTCAATCCTTCTCCTAAAGGCCAAAGGCAATAAGAACAACATATGAAATATGGATGAAAAAGCAACATGCACGAGCAACAAAATAACATAATAGCCTCTTACCATTCATTATCAAAATGGGGTGGTCATTTTTCACAGACAATAGATAGAGAATTCAAAATAACACATTATTAACATAATAATAATTCACTCCAAATTTAAATAAATAAATAAACCCTGAATAATACAATGGTGATAATGGCGAAGAGGTATTACTATTGTATCTCAGGCACCAAAAAATCATTTTAATCAATGCAAAACAGCCAAATAATGAGCTCATATTTCCCACAACAGAGCAAAGTGCCAGCCTTAGGTTCATTTTGGTATACTTAAGAAAAGATAATGCAGAAAAGTATGTCTGTAATGACCAATAAGAGACAATAATCATATTTATAATACTACAATCAGAGCCCTACATGAATCTGTTCAATCAGAGACCTAAGTTACTTCAAAGGTACAAAGTACTGTATAACGAAATTTAGCAGAAACTTAACTGCATGTATCCATCAGTAAGAAAGTAACACAAATTACACCTAAAAATAATTGCTATTCTAAGAAATTCAAAAGAATAAAGTGCCCAAAAATGTTAAAACAGGTCTTACAACATGTGCAAGCAAACTGGTATAATCACATTAAACTGGACAAAATTAAAGATGAAAAAATGAATATACTTGACTTAATACAATCCATATCTTTATATAAGGAGTCAGTAATACATAGAAATGAGAGTACAGATGCTACTTGGAATTACCAAACAATCAACACAAAAGACTAAAGATAAGTAATAGAAGACAAAATTTGGAAGGAAAATAGTTTGCTAAAATACCTCTTTTCTAGATCCCATAGCTCTGGAAATGACTGGAACATCTGTCAAAACAATGAGAATAAGGAATTAAAAGATATTGCATAATACAAAAAAATAATAGTAGGTTCTGGCGAATGCCAGTAAAAGCAACCTGGAAGGATTAACTGAAAGGAATTGCAGCAAGTGAGAGCTTTCCTGTTTCATCCCTAACCAAACGACTACAAATTAGATACTCAGTGCGCGTCAGGAGCTATTGTATGGAGATGATATTTTGTTTTCCCTAAAAGTTTGTCAGATCATATTTCGCAATTAAATAACTGCTAGACTTTTGGAGGTGATATTTTGTTTCCAACGATGAGATATGTTTTCTACCTAGAAAACAAAAATAAAAACTAAAGAAGCACATTAACATGAACATTTAGGAATAATTTAGGACATTAAGGTATCTAGGCACAACAATTATTTGAACTGGATAGCAGGTTAAGAACCAAACCAAATAAAACAGTTCTCTTGCAAGCACGGGTTTAAATATTTAGGAATAATTTAGCAATCTACCTAGAATCAAATGGCCAAATTATGACCTATACGAATTGAAATTATATATGTCAATACTTGCGAGGTAGTGCCTCAGTGCTAGTAGTGGTGGTCTTTATGGAGAAAGAGATAAGAGGTCCTTTGAGGGGAAGGCAACCCCTATTAGTGTGCTTAATTTCTCTATTATTGACACTAGTTTTTTGGATTCGAGGAAGAATTTGTAAATCCATAGAGGAGAAAGTGGACTTTGTGTATGCTTTACGCGTCTAGGGACCCTATTTTGCCCTTGTGTTGTTCTTGGGATGCGTTACCCTGTTGAGTGCGGGCTATAATATTTATCAAAAAATATAACTTTTTTTTCAATAAATTAATATTATTCAGCCTAAATTCACAAGCAAACATTAGACCAGTTCATCATTTAATTTTACAGAAACATAGAGAGATGGAGAGAGAGAGACACACAGAGAGAAGAGTTAGAAACATAAAAATATACACTAGTGTTCAGGCACCTTTAAGAAGTCTTTTCTTCCTCAAAAATGGTTCCAGAATTATATGAAACTGGAAACCAATAAAGACATTCTGTAAGGGCATAGTTACCTTAAAAGGGTTCCAGTATAGTTTTGAAGCTTAAACAGCACATGAGAGCACAACAAATAAAAGACAAAATATTTGCATTTCAAGAAAGAAAATCAATATTAAAATTCCCTTTTCCACAAATTGCCGTTATCTTATACAATTCAGAATAAATTTTCATTACAGAAATATATATATATATATATATATATAACTATGGATGCCAAATATGATTGGACTGTTTTTGGGTAAATCCTTGTAATGATTCACTTCAATGACAGAAGGTCATTTTCATTAACCAACAACATTACATGGCACAAAGTTTATTATCTTACGCAAGAAAAAAGAAATGTTGTGAACTCTCAGAAGTCAAATTTGTTCCACAAATTATTTTATTGGCAGTTCAGTAAGAGTTAACATCCATGGTCATGACGATGCCCAATTAGTCATGCCCAATTGTTCCACAAATTACCACATGAATGCACTCCTCTTTCCAATTCGCAACCATAATTGTGCAACAGAACATCAAAGTTTGCCTCTTTCTTGTTTGTCATAAATAGAGGAATTCTGTTAAAGCCAGACCAGTAATGTTATTAAAAGTAACGTACTCTCTGTATTACACAACATTTGAATTGGCAATTAGGGTCACCTTTCCCCACTTTGTTACACATCAAAATATTTGGTAGTTTAAGGTTTATTATATTTACTGGGTTTGTGCTTTTATGACCTATAATTGAAACGGTCTCAAGCAACAACCCCTCCAGATAAGATGTGTTAAACTTTGCTAAGCATCAAGAAAAATTGAAGAGTATATCTCCTCAACTATTACACTCAGATGTCTCCTCATCTATTACACTCAGCTACTTGTGTATGAAAGAGATGTATAATATATTATCCTCCATTCTCTCTTGTACCGTATTGAGTAATCTCAATCCTTGCAATAATATTGTTAACAAAAGGTTGGAAAACTTATTTCACTTGATTCATTAATCTATAACATACCTTGATTACACGGAAAGAAATTTGCTTCTTCTCAGCCAATGGTTTGATGGTAACTGCTCTGAAAATTTGAGTAAAATCAATGGTCAGAGACAACGACCCCTATAATGCATAGAATAGAAAAACAAATTATACGGCACAAAGTAGCCCTTATATATCTTGCTAGAGAGAAAGGAATATCAGCAACAAAGACGCCACTGAGGAATGTACCAGTACAAGTGTTCTATTTCTCAGAGTATAGCGTTTGTTCATTGAAATTGGCAAAACATCATGTAGATCCTGTCAAATAGTAAATCAGT
>JAOTQH010173537.1:0-14920 GCA_025631255.1 Cornus kousa
AGGTTATTCTGCCTCAGAAACAAGTTGGGCGTAAATCAGATATGTATGTTTGCTGCATTTTTTGTATATCTTTTTCTTTTCTTTTTCTAATATGAAAATATGTGCAAAAGGCAATGTACATGTGGTATTATAGGCATACATGCAGGCAATTTATATGATTACATATTTGCATGTCGATCTGGTTTTATACACAATTGACTTAGGAATCATTCTGCTGGCTCTGGGCTTATGTTTTGTTCTATTTTTGTTATTTCAAAATCAGAAAAATGTTAAGGTAAAAAGGAAGTCAATCAAATACCAAATGTCTAGTCCACACACACTTGATTTAACAGCTGGTAATTGCACAAAAGGTTACCTTTCTTTTGTCTCATACAAGTATTTCATCGACGGAAGGGGATGGTAAATGGGAGTAGATAAGATCTGTTTTTGACAATGCATATCCAATTATCCATAGAAAGTAATCTTATTTCACGCCATCAATGGGAATATTCATACACTCTTCTAGAAAGCAAAAAAGTAAAGAAAAAGTTAAATTGACTTTTAAGTCATGAATTCCAGGAAATATAAGAGTTTTCTCAATTTTTTTCTTCCACAACATTACAGGTACCTGTTCTGCTGCTCCTATTCTCACAATGTAGCTCCTAAAGGCAAATACATTGCTTTTGTTACAACAGAAGCAGAGACTGATAATCCTGAAGTGGAATTAAAGCCTGGCATAGATCTCCTTGGACCTACAGACGAAATATTTTTTGATACTTTTGACAGATACGAACCCAGTAACCAGAATACTGTTGACAACTGTTTCATATCCACTGTAAGTACACATTTTTGCATTGTTTATCTACATTCATTTTGTAAGTCTGAATTTCAATTTCACTTTGCTACCCTGATAAATCAGAAGGCTCAAAGAGGAGCAGAGTACCCATAATTAAAGTATTTAAATGGCATATAAAAATGTGGGTCCGTGATGCTGATTAGGATAATAGAGCAGTTAATCTGAACGTGACAGTGAAATCCCAGAGGGAAATGAAACCTAGGTGGCCAGATAAGTTCAGAAGAGACAGGGTGTAAGTAGAGGTCTAAGAAAGAATCATGTTGCTCCTGTAAGTGTAATTATGGAGTCCTCAGCTTGGTAGGTCTCTTCTCATATATGAGAGGAAAAGGCCTCTTGATATATTAGTGGGATTTGCAGGACCTTTAGGTAAATACCTATGTGTAAGGAGGTTCATTTCTTGGTAGACATGTAACAAGACAGTTTGGTAAAGTTTGGGTTGGGTGTTTTTTCCTTAGACAACATAGATGGCACAAATTTGGAAAGTTTATTAAATGTGATTTGGTATGATTGAGATGTAGAACCTAGTCGTGATGTGAGACATGCTTGTAGAGAAGGCTGTAAGACTCCTTGGGAGTCCTCGAGGTGAGATGCCTGTAGATGAGGCTGTGAGGCTTATTCATGAGTAGAAGGTCCTCGGAGTGAAGTGTGCTCGTAAAGGAGGCTTTTAGGCTTATCAATAGAGATAATGTCCTCGAGTTGAATTACACCAGCTATGAAGTTTTGTCTTTCAAAGAAATATTTTCTCAGTATTATGTGTAAAAACGCCTGAGGCTCGTGTCCTTTAGAAATGTTTCCTCATATAGGAATTTTATGCTTGTCTCTCGAGATGTTCAGGGGAACTCTTGGGCGTGTGACTTGGAGAAGCTCTAAGCCGACTAATCTAGAACCCCTGTTGATATCGATTCCATGCACCTACGAAAAGCTTTTCCACTTTAATGTCACAGCTTCCTTTTAATCTCGTATAAGCACCAAACTTTATGACTCGTGTTGATTAACAAATAATCTACATATTAGATGGCTAGATTACCCTAGGATGAGACATTTATGATCCTAATTTTGATTTCCCAGTGAGAATCTTGAACTAGCAACTAGTCTCGCACAATCATGATAAGTTTAGCAACATCATTTCAGTGTTGGAAAGGCTATAATTCAGCAATTTGTTAGCTGATTTGGAAATATGATGTTTATTCTCACACTGGAAACCTGAGTTGAAGGTGCAGTAGGGTTGACATGCTGGGGTGTGCCCGAATGCTATCAGAGAGGTAGAAATCTTGTTTCTTTCTTCTTTTTATAACACAAAAATTAGGGGGTGGCATGCACGGAAGTTCTCAGTAGTCCTAGAATCAATGTTAGTGGCACTAGGATGGTCCCATATCACAAATAACCAGCAGGTTTCCTTTCTTCTGTTCTTGACTTTTCTTTTTGACATTATTGGATCATTGCTTCGTGCAATGGTAAAAGCTCATGCTTCTCTTTTTTAGATTAAAGTCATTAATAAACTTTCAAATTGGTCTTGCAGAGTTATGATGCAACGACACACTTCGAGTCCACAGTAGAAGATGTGATCGCCTTGTACAGCCAGATAACTGGAAAGGTAATGTTTCAATTTGATTATTGTAAATATAGACTTCCAACATTTAATTGAATACTGCAATTTATTTTTAAACATTAGGAATTAAAAGTTGGCTTTATTTTGTATAGTTAATGTTATGAGTGTTTTTTATATAGTTTTTTCCTTTAAAAATAAACAATATATTTGGTTAAGTAAATTTCTGAGATGTCCTTGATAAAAGTTGATAATAGTATGTGAGATACTTGCCATGGCCTATGAATCATGAAACTTCTTAGAAGACTAATTTCCTGATATTGCTGTATGACATATAGGTCTGCATAAAGTGTTATTTTTATTATTATTTTTCGTTGAGATAATATCTAAGACTGGCTCACCGCTAATTGTCATACCGACTTCGAGTAACCGTGGTCTTTTATCCAGCAGCACTATCAAAAACCTCCAATGGTGTCAAATTTAGTACTAAAAAGAAAAATAAAAAAGGAAAAACTATCAGTTAAACAGTCATTGTAGACTGCTCCTTTTCCAGAAGAAAACGCGAAAACCAAATGGAAACATTTGTTTCAGTTTATTTTCTATAACAAGTGAAGGCACTTATAATTACTATAACACTAAAATGAATTCTTTATAATTTTCAGAAACATTGGTAATAAAAAATTTGAATCACATCATTTCTTTGAATTTTAATAACAATTTCACATATGCAACAATGTTAACTTATTTAAAATGCTCATGAGAAACAAAATAGACTCATCAAGTTTGGTAAAATAACAGAATAAATTGACTTCATAACTCTGTGACCAAATCCCCTAATTGTTCTTTCTGAACAGCTATGAACTACTTTTTATGTTCCCCGTTGCTCCATTAAATCAACTACACACTTGTCTTAAGGCAGTGTCCAAGTTTTATGGTAATTCTAGTGAAGCAATTTCTCCTTTCTGAGAAGCTCAATCTGCCATGCTTAATTTTAGCTAATACGAGATATGAAAACGTTTCCTACCCACTTCATCCTAACAATAGTTAAACAGAACCTTGAGAAATTCATATTGAAAAAGTAGAAAGAAATTCATATACACAATGAATATATTCTGACAATTGATCTTAGAGAAGTGTCAATATTCTTGCTGAAGAATTGTAGAGGAATCTGAAGCGGAAGGTTAAAAAATTAGTGAAAGATCACCTTTTATGTATTCTATTCTTATGCGGTTAAGCACAAGTTTGTTTTGGCATATGCAACACATTAGGATCCATACAGACTAGAATAAACATTATTAGACAACACACGTTCCTTAGTCTGCAGTTTGGCTTTGTAAACAACTTGGTGTGGCTCAATTTAGAACTGGTTATAAATCAAATTATCTGATTGTGTCCTTCTTCAGACTCTTGACCTAACTGTGGATCTAAGTGCTGCCAGCGCTGCTGCAGAAGAATGAACTTTTCCCGCATGCTAGAAGAACTTGTACTGAAAGAAGAGCGTGAAGAACAACTATGTCAGATTCCTTTCCGTTATTATTATTATTTTTTTCAATCTCAAATTACAGTAGTCCTTAAACAGATTGTCCATTTTTTTCTTCAATTGACTGATTGTCCTTACATTACTAGTTTTGTTAAAAACCTGCATTGCAATTCAACAGAATATTTGTTTCAACTTGCGGCAAGAGTTTGTTGGTTATACATGATTTGTTTATGTATAAACATTAGAATTATTCAATAATACATAAAATTTCATCCTTTCTAACTCAAATTCATGTGTTGAACATATTGTCATGTTAGTAGTTACATAAATCTGGGGACTGAACGGATGTCAAGAAGCAGAGGTCCTGAATTAGATTAGAACAATTTCGAAGGAATGCAGTGTTCCTCAAACATTATAATTATAGATGGCTAGTAAACACCAATAGAGTCGATTTCATCCCGTTATATGAATGCAGTGTGTTTGAGAGATCATGTGTGTATTTTGGAGATGATATTGTAAATAACCAAGGTTGAGGGCAAGAATCTTTGATGTGTCTTCAATAAGACAGTAAGTGAGAAGTTTCATCCAGCCTCTTCTATCTACAGCCTCTCCGCATGTGGAGGTAACGCTGCACATATCTGAGTCTGACCCTCCCTAGACCCCGCAATGGCGGGAACCTCGTGCACTGGGCTAGCCCTTTTATTCATTTCTTTTAAACTGATTGAGAACTCTCTTTATTAGTGCAAAAACTAGATTCTGCCTGAAATTTGGTATAAAATGTCTCCAAGTTAACTGATTTTTCATTTCTATGCCTTGATTTCTTCATTCATCTAGCCCTTTGAGCCCTGCCATAGTAAGGCTTCTGATATTTCTAGCGTTGTATTGGGATATTATCAAATACTTGATTAAACTTCTTCTCGATGAACAAGAAGTTCTCCCAAGTCATGAGTCGTGACCATTACCTCCTATATTCAAAATTTTCATATCTGTCTCAGCAAACTCAATATGATATAAGAATGTTGCACGTTACCATACTGTATGATTAAGAGTGATCCCAGAACCTGCCCACTAACCCTACCATATACAAAGTTACAAACCAGTTTTATCCAACAAAGCTGGAGCAACCATTTGGTGGATGAATACTAAAAGGCCGCGTGCTGGGTAGGAAAGACTGGAGAAAAAACTAACATTTAGCTTAATTCTATACAACCTGATTGTTCTCAAACTTCAACTTGCTTTTGATCTCACTTCTTAGCCTGAGCTTTTACCATTCCTCCAAGTAATTCTTTTTCCTTTTCCTTTTCCTTTTTCGGTAGGTAGCTCTCACATACATCCACATTGTCCATTAGAAACTCGAACACTCATCTTTGCCTTTCATTTTGAGGTGGATATTGGCCGGAAAATATCTGCATCATAGGCAAAAGCCACCAAAGAATCAAATTCTTTATGAAATTATACTATTCATGTATCAAACTCAACTACGGATCTGAGGCTGAGATGGATATGACAAGTTCACTCACAAAGAAGGAAGAGAAAGGAATAGAAATGTATTCTGGAGTGAATGAGGAAAACTGTTATGGAGTCTTAAATCTTGAAATTGACGACTCTTTTATATGGTGAGGAAGTTCCATGCTTACTGTGTTTGGTACCATATATTTTGAGAATTGATTGTCCAAAAGGTTTTATATTTGATACAAATTGAAATTTAGGATATTAGTTTAGGGGCAAAGTTGAATAAGCTAGAAAGTGAATTTAATAAAAAATTATTAAAAAAAAAAAATCATACAATTCAATCTTTTTTCGATAGAGTTCAGAACAATTTATTTTGTCACTTAAAATCCTTCTAAATCCAATTCTATTTCTAACTTTATCATTTCTGTGAAAAATAAAAGAAATGAAAAAGGTTTTTGATGCATAGTATTTTAGAATTTGAAATGCAATAAGAACTGGAACAATAAGAGCAGGGATGGGGACACATGGTGATCTAGTGTGACGCCCTACATTCAAATTTTACTTGTTTATCTGTGAGAGATACTGAGCAAGCTTTAAATCCAGTCAATTTTATTCTTATTTATTTGTTAATACTAGTAGATTTTGTCATTAGCTTACTGAGTTGAATTCAAAACAAATTTATTGATGTTTAATATCATTTTCGTTTTCTGCTTTTACAGTCTACTGATTTTGGTTTTTAAGTGAAAGCAGAATTGTCATTTATTAACAAAATTATGAGACACTTCCATTAAATTATATATTTCTCAGAAAAAAATTGAGAATTATATTATCTATATGATTTTACAAGACATGCAAGCTCAATCCTCTTCGCATAACTAGTTCAAAATAAGAATCCGTAAACTTAGAATGGTGATCTAGCAGCTGACAGAACATTTGCCTTCCAGACACATTTGGCATCCAGTTTGTGGTACTATATGCTATCAACATGTGAAATCATAGCTGTAGAACTTGAAGGAACTGGGCAATATCCAGTCACCTAGTTGGTAGAGCGCCCAACTCCCCAAATGGGTGTGCCAGCGTTTGAGTCCCCCCTCCCCCTCATTTGCAAAGCAAGGGGGATAAAAAAAACCTTGAAGGAGCCAGCTAGTGCATATTCCTTAAATACCAACCTTACACTCTTAGTTTGACAAATAGAATCATTGAGTAGCAACAATGCCGATAATGTAAACACAGAGGTGCATTTCTCATGAACATACCAATTTTCTTTTTTCCCCTCAAAACATATCTTAATACCCTATTAATACTAAAACGCCAGTTATTGATTGAGATTTGAAAATGAAAAAATGAAAATAATAATAATAATAATAATAATAATGACCGACTGTTTGTTTATACCTGCACAAACTTACTTCCATTAAAGAAAGAATCATGCTATTGTGGACCAAAGCAGAAATGGTTGGCCGGACTTCTTTGCATTTCTTGGATGCAAATGCTTCGGTCAGCCATTTCTGCTGGCCATAAATTTCAATTTCCATCATTTTCCTTGAAGAAATACGCTATTCGCGCCAACTACAAGTTACCAATATAAACACAAACATGACAAAATGCATTTATATGCCTAAGAATTATTCTAAATATGCAATACCTCTAGTTTAACATTATCTTGAATATATACTGCATCAAACACACCAAAGAAGAGGAAAGAAACAAGCTACATTATTTTAATTTTATGTAGATTGTATCGACTGTATCAGACACACACACACACACAAAAAAAAAAAAAGAAAAAAAAAAGAGATGATTCTACCAGCAGAAGGATAATAAGCATTCCAACAATCCCCCAATCCAACAATAAATAGCATACACATACAGCCACTGCAATTACTGTTCATTCAGCATTCTAGGGATCGTCACAAAGCACGTGGCCAACAACTGCAAGGGATATATTTCTCATGTTCATGAATCAAGTTCACAGCCTTAAAACATGAGTATGGACTTCATCAATTCCACAGAAAACTCTAGTTTCCAATCATGGAACACACAGCTAAATGCAATCAGCAGCTAATACTTTGCAAAAGAATTCAAATCATAACATCAACTGTACCTCAGGAAGCACATTGTATAATTTGTTAGGCTCAACTGGTTCTTAAGCTTTTAGTTATAATAAACATCTTCTTGAAAGACATTCAAAAGAAACAACAGCAGTTTGGTTTTCTGATAAGGAAAAGAAAACACAGAAGCTATCAGGGACAGATTAAATTAAATTAGGCCATGCACCAAAGACTTCTGATAAAAACATTTCACTTTTGCCTTCGTCTCTGAGACTGTCTCGTCAATCTTCTCAGCCTCGGTCTTCATTGGAGCCAGCTCATCCTCTGCTAAAACAACTCTCTCCTGTAAAGCTAGAATCTGCCTCTTTAAGCCTTTTAACTCTTCCTTTTTTTTCTCAATGACTTGAATTCTTCTTCTTTGTTCCGCCTTCAGGCTGGAATAGCCCCTGAACAGCTGCATGGCCTCGGAAATATCATCCAGCCTCTGATGCAGCCAGCTAACTTCCATCTTCACGGTTTCCATATCATAAACTTGATCAAGCATGGATTTGAGGTCAACAGGCGTGATATGTATGAATTCTGTATCTTGTAAGTTCTGGATGATCTCACAGATCACCTCCAGGAAATATGAACGAGATCTAATATTCACAACACAGCAATCCTTAGCAATATCTCCATATCTCAAATATATGGTTCTAAGGAGAGATGCCCATTCCGGCTTCACTCTGTACCCATTAACGGTGACCAAAGCAGAATCAAGAAAAGATCCAACCTCATCGAGATCACAAGAGTAGTTGTCCAACATTTCAGCCATTTCTGTAAGGTTAAGACTGAAAGTTCGGCCTAGACTCTCTTCCCTTTGGCTACCATTGCTGGCACTCCCTTCTGGCCTGCTCCCAGCAATAATTAAGGTTTCATTAGCCTCCCTTGTTGGCAGATGGATGTCAGATACAACCACATGGGGAGCCGAAAGAGCAGGAGCTGGTTTGGGTTGTTCATCTTGCTGAGTTTGAGGGAGTATCACTTTTGAAATTAAATTCTCCAAGTGCACCTCATCATTGGCTGTATTTGATATTGATACAAAATTGTTGATGATGCCTATTGCTTTTCCCCTCTTCGCCAACCCCGGGCTGCCAGTGTGACTGGGAGTCACCGTTTCATGTTGTATTGAGTCCATCAAGGAAGCAGCTGGAGAAGTAGACACCTGTATGGACAATGTCATTACATATACTGATTGATACATATGAAGAAACTTAACCCATAAAAAATCCATAAGATCTTATAAAAAAACTTGATCTGTAGCATGATCATGCCCAAGATGAGGTGAATGAAAAGTAAACAAAAATTGACAAAAAATAAATAAATTCCTACTGTGGAATGTCAAATGCATGGGCTAGTAACCAATAAGAATTTACATTTTAATAATATCGGTATTATGTCAAATACAACCTAAAGACATGCCAAAGGAGCAGCAGTTGGGCAGTGCTTTTCTTTATACCTGAGTCTGAAAGGGGAGTTTTGAAGTAATCTTCTCCGAGGTTGGAATATCCCCTGTTGCTGGACTCGTAATATCCGCTTCTACAAAACCCCTCTTTGATGGTGTCAATGTGGAACAGCGACTCGGGATCCCTCTGGTTCTTCTATGCTCTTCCTTTTGGTTACCATTGTTGGCACTCCCTTCTAGTCTGCTCCCAACAATATTTGAGGCTTCATTAGCCTCCCTTATTGACAGATGGTTGTCAAATATAACCTCATGGGATGCAGAGAGAGCAACAACTGGTTGGGCCTGAATTTGAGGGAAAATCACTTTTGAAAGTAAATTTTCCAAGTCCACTTCATCATTCCTTGTATTTGATTTTGATGTTGAATTGTTGAAGCTGTCTATTGCTTTTCCCCTCTTTGCCAACCTTAGCGTGTCAGTATGATTGGGAGTCGTCTTTTCATGTTGAGTTGGGTGCATCAAGTAGGCAGCTGGAGAATTAGAAACCTGTATGGACAATTGCAGTGCATAGACTGATTGATAGATGTGTGTGTGTGTGTGTGTGTGTGTATACATATATGAATGAACTCAACCCATAAAAATTCCTTAAGATCCTTTGAAGAACATGCCTCTATAGCATGATTATGCCCAAGATGAGGTGAATGAAAAGCAAGCATAAATTAACAAAAACAAATAGATTCCTACTGTGGAATGTCAATATATGGGCTAGGAAACACTAATAATTTATATCTTAATAGTATTGGTATCCTTTCAAACACAACTGACAGATATGCCAGAAGGATAAGCAGTGTTTTTCTTTGTACCTGTGTCTGAATGGGGATTTCTGAAGTAATTTTCTCTGTGATTGACGCATCTTCGGTTACTGAAATTGAAGTATCAGTTCCTGCAAAATCCCTTGTAGATGGTGTCAACGTGAAAGGGGTCCATCTGTTGCTTCGAATTGGATATCTTGAGGCAGAACCTTGACCAAGAATCGCATTTGCAAGTCGAGCTGGCACAGGTGAATAATGTGTCGGGCAGTTGAAAGAGTCCTACTCAAACGATTCCAATGCATAAGCTATTACTTGACATCAGAGCATATAACTACAAGAGCTTCTATACAACAATGAAGAAATCAAGACTTGTTGATATTCGTAACCCGTTAACAAATACAGTAATCAATATGTAATATCTAGTCCAGTTCTACACATACTGCTGTAATGAGCAACACTTAACAGTTACATTATTTTTATCAATAGGCACAGAATGGTTGTACATTAACATTTGATGAACTAACCATGTAGTTCAATAGTTTCAAACAATGAGTTGAGCTTCCTCAAGACAGATTAGTGCCTTCCAAGAATAGAGAATATAGTTCAACACAATAAGGATCATTTATATATGTAAAATCTCCCATCCTACTCTGGCACATATACACCTATACAAACACACAAGACTTTAAATGCTTGGCCTTAGCATATATGGCTAAGTCCGTTAGGGTATAAACATTAGTATGGAACTGTGATTCAAATTGAAAATAAGAAATACAGTTTCAGAAAGATGATCAAGGATCAGAGATTCAGAGCATAGGCAAATTAGGCAATGAACATTAATACTCCAATTTGGTGAATAGAAAACCCCAAATTTTCCTCTCTTTGCAGCACAACAAAATAAGCAATTTTTTGTATGACATTTCCATTTTTTTTTTTTTTCTCACATTCCTTGAAAATGATAGAAAGGGTATTTCACTTTAATCTTTGAATGCCACTTTAATCTTTGTTTGTATAAAGTTATGCATATATAAAGATCACAGACACAATACATACACAAATATACATGCATATATAGACAAATGGAGGAAGGTCTAGGTGGGTTTTATGTGACTTAAGCTGCTGGTTATAGTGGCTGATCTATTTGGTTGCTTCAGCGAGTGTTACTTAGTAGCAGAAAGTGGTGGTCTGGTCATGGTTAAGGTGGTAGGGAAGAACATTAGTGGTTTTATTCATTGGATCTCAGAGAAGGGTGAGAGGAATTTTCTTGGAAAGTGAGAGAAAGGAAAATAAAATGTGTTTTGGGAGAGTAAAACTATAGAAAAAAGCCTTTTTCTTGGAAAGCATTTTCATATCACACATTGCACAAGCATTCCCATACATATAGCAAAAATAAAGCATCAACTGAATATATATATATATATATATATAAATAAAAAGGGTTAAATAGAACTAGTTTTAATTAATAGAAAAATAAACAAAAGTACATATGAAATGGTGTTTTCTTTTGCAATCTTGGGATCTGAGAGAAACAAACACCTGCTTTGTGAAAAAGAGAGAAATTTTCTAGGGAAACAAACAGGATGTGGCTTAGAAAAAAAGTGATAAATGTCTATATATACAGAAACCCTGTTCTTATCAGAGTATTTTCTACCCCATCGACTCATATTTTCCACTCAACTAAACACAGAAACACACACGTAATATGAGGAAATCATGTTCTTGAGCATTTTCTACTTCATTAGATCATTTTTTTCACTGAACCAAACACACACATACATAATATGAAGAAAACCCTATTCCTATCAGAGCATTTTCTATTCCATTAGTTCATATTTTTCACATAACTACACATATAAAACACACACAGAGATGGGTTACCTGAGTAGATGAATCATCTTCTTCTTTTCTTTTTATTTTTCTTCCTCTTCTTTTCCTCGGCATTGCTCTCTCTACCTCTCTTCTCGTTTTGAATCAAAGACCTCTCTCTCTCTCTCTCTCTCTCTCTCTCCTGGTCTTAGAACGGTAGAGAGTGTTCATTTATCATTGCTTCTTTGTGCAGAAATCAGGCTTCTCATAGTTTGACAACTGTTACCATCTTATTGGTCTTCTTTTTTTAAGAAAAATATTTCCTACGCTAGTTACCTCGTACAATTTCCTGGGCCCATGTTTTTTTCATGTTTTGACCGTACGTAGTGTTTATGACTGTAGAAGCCTTGCAAAGTTCCATATATATATATATATATATATATATATATTAATATATGTATATGTTTGTAAATTTATACATCTATTGGTGCGCTAGCATAAAAATAAGTCTGTCACACATGTTCGAAGTCGAAGGGCATTCAACTGCATATATATATATATATATACAGAGAGAGAGAGAGTCGGATCGATTAATTCCGTTATCAGTTTCAAAAACTCATCTAAGTGGTGTTACAATAAAGAATTTGAAAAGATTTAAATATTCATTCAAGATGAGTAGAATGAGAAAGATAAAATGATTTAAATATTCATTCAAGATAAGTAGAACGAGAAAGATAAAATGAGATAAAAAGCTTGAGATGATTTGTAAGTTAAAAAGAAGTGATTAATGAGAAGATCGACAAAGATTTAAAATAATAATTATTATATTTTAGTGATAATAGCTCATTAAAATGGTTAATCACTTTACCATGATTATTTTTAAGTTGATAATTGAATTATATATATATTTTTAAATAAAATAAGAAGAATGGAATTTATATGATCAATATGGTTTTTAAAGAAAAAAGGCCAAAAAAAGAAGAAAAAAAATCACTAGTAAGGAATAATCCATGTAACATATATCAAGTCATTTAAGCTAATTCAGAAAATAATTCTAAAAAATTCACGAAGTATAAAATTATTTTTACAGAACAATAAAAGACTCTCTTAATTGAGTTTTCACAAAGTAATTATTGAAAATGGTTAACCAAATACAATTTTCTAACAGACAACTGGTTAAAAAACAAGCAGATCATAAGGTTGTTGTTTTGAAAATAATAAGGACACTCACAAGAAAATAGATCAATAATCTTTTCTATGTGGATAAATCATATGCACCTATTTATCTCATTCAAAAATAAATAAATTTTCTGGGTATCTCGTTAAGAATTTTTATGCTCGATATTCACCCATAATTGGCTTAGTTGAAAAGACATGGGTCATAGTGTCTCATGAAACATCAGGTTTTAAAATCGATTACTGCTAGGTGCAAATAGGTGTGTGAGTACCAATTAGAAAAAATAAAATAGAGTCTCTCATAGCAGGTTTCACATTTTTGTGAATTGTTTTTCTTTGAAACTCCAAAGCATGGCAACGAGTTCTTAGCATTTTAAATTCTCCATACAACACTACAATCTTGTAAGCTCTTTAGGGACCAAAAATTGTAATTTCTAGCTTTTAAGGGTGTGTGAGTTTCTTGTCAAGGTTAAATAAATAAAACTATTTAGGATTTTAGTTGAGCTTTCAACATAAGGCATTTTCAAATCACTTTTCATTCCCTATTATTCATTGGAGAAGTATTTCTCAAAATCATACTCTCACTGTCCCAAAATAGTTGGCCACTGTAATGACCTAAAAAGATACCGGTCGACGGTACCAATAAATAAATAAAAGAAATAAAAAATAATTTGGCATGACCTCTATAGAAAAAATCCTACTACGATCTGCTGAAATACATATAAAATGCAATGATCTCACTTGGCCTTAAAACTAATCTATCATATCTCAACGCATAGTGCAAATAATAAACATTAATCCAAAATCTACAACATCAACACTATCCTCAAAAGAGTTCATCATCATCCCATTCTCCTCCAAATATATATAAACATAGCTATTACATGAATCATTGGTGTTAGAAGCTAACTGTCATGACCCGTAAATTTTCTTTCCTATTCTATTTCCTGAAATTTTACGAATGAATTTTTTTCGTTTAATTTCCTTCTTTGAGTTCTGTTTCTCATTGTTTAGTGTCATCTCGAGTGTTCAGAAATGATTTCTGAGATTCTTTTTCATGGATTGACAACTTCCTTTGAGGACCGAGTCATTTTCACATTTTTCGTTTTTCGACACTATGCACTATTTCGTCTTTTTCCCTATTCTGTCTTTTCCCCGTTTGTCAATTTTTGGCATAACCTCACCTTTCATGCTCGGAGTTAATTTTTGACTTCACGTGCCTTCATCTCGAGTGGTTTCCACGAAATGTGTATCTTCACTTTTGCAAGAAAGTACTCTGGTTGCTCCCGGTGTCCATAGGGGCATGGATGTACAACTTTTCAGAATCTTTTTCTTTTCTTGGGGTATTTTTCATAAATATCTTTTGAAGATATTTTATTTCAAGGGTATCTAAGAAAATGTCTTTTGGAAGATATTTTCATTTTAGGACAGTTTTGCAATTAACCCTTTTTGTAGGGGCCATTGTGCAATTAGCGAAAGTTATTGCAAAATACTTTGTTTTGAGCCTAAATTCTTGTACGGGATTCATTTTCATATTTCGTCGAGTCATGTACTCTTAGAATTTCCTCACGGTCATTTTTCTCCAATTTTGGGATTTTTGACCCTGGTTTGCGCCAAACTTATTTTGGGCATATCTCTCTGATCGGGACTCAATTTTTGACGTTGTTTCTTTTGGTGTTCATATTTTCTCATTTTGAATCTTTTTCGTTCATGAAGTTTTGCCATTTGAGTGCGTCTGCTCAAAATTCACTTTTTCGGACCCGGCGGGGCACTTTTTGAGATTTTCTATAAATTGGAGACTTAAAAAGAAAAAATCAGATTTTTCTCTCTCTCTCTCTCTCCTCTCTTCTGGCTGGAAACCATGGCTGCCATTATCTCTCTCCTCTTTTGGTCCACTTTTCCTTGATAAAAAGTCGTCGGCCTTAACGTTTATTGTTCCCCTCGACGTGCTCTATCTTTTGCCCTTATTAGAACCCTTTTCTGACCATTTCTTGAGTTTGGGTTTGAAGTCAAGTTGTGATTTTCATGGGGCTTCTTGCAGATTCTTGTTCACGGTGTTGTCCCCGACAAAACCCCGCGGTATCGTTGGATTTGGCACACTTTTCTTTCAGTGGGGATTTAAGATTTTCATCTCAAATTGAGGTAGGGGGTGTTATAGGTTTAATTCTTATTATATAGCATGTTATTGATGCTTATACAACTTGTTTACATGCTTAAAAATGAAATCAAGAGATTTTATTATTTATTTTTCTTATATTGGATTTGATTTTCCCGGTTGCTTATAGCTTGTTTTAAACATGTAGCATGGTATTTTATTACTC
>JAOTQH010173645.1:0-14919 GCA_025631255.1 Cornus kousa
AAGATTCTAGTAATTATATTTTGAATATATAATTATATATATATATATATATATATAATTTTATAAGCGTATCCCCGCCGTGTCCGTGTCCTATTTTTTTGAAAATTGTCGTGTCGCCGTATCCGTGTCGTGTCGTACCAGTGTCCCTTGTCCGTATCCGTGCTTTATAGCTCGCTAGCAATAAGAACTGAATCCAAAATCTAACGGCCTCCCACAAAAGCATTCTGAGAGTCAGAAATGATGTCATCCAAAACCTTCCTCAACCTAGAAGCCAGGACCATAGCAATCAACTTGTAGATGCACCCCACCAAACTAATAGGGCGAAACTCCCTAATAGCCCCCCCTTTCTGAATGAGAATAATGAAAATCGCATTCAAGCTCTTCTCAAAAGAGCCCTGAGCATGGAAAGCATGAAAATTGCCCATCACCTCCCCTCGAACCACCTCCCAGCACTCAAAAAGGAATCTCATGGAAAATCTATCTGGACCTGGGGCTTTATCCCTGTTACAACTCTTCAAAGCAACCAAAACTTCCTCTTCAGAAAAAGACTCCTCCAGAACAGAGCACTCCTCACAAGAAATAGAGTCAAAATGAAGCCCTTCAAGCAAGGGTCTCCATCAAGCAGATTATGTGAACAACTTTGAATATGACTCAGTAATACCCTTGCAAACCTCCTCCTCCTTACATAACACCTCCCTATCCACCCGAATACTCCCAATATGATTGCCCCTTCTATGAGCATTGGCAAGTCTATGGAAAAACTTCGTGTTATTGTCGCCCTCCTTAAGCCACAAAGCTCTACACTTTTGCCTCCACGAAATCTCCTCCATGATAACAATCTCAGCATACTCCGTCTGACATTCCACCCTCTTAAGCCTCGAGGAATCCACCAGGTTGCCCTGACCCTCCATCCGGTCAATATCAGCAATCTCAAAAAAGACCTGATTCTTCCTCCAAACAAGATTCTCAAAGACCTCTTTGTTCCAAATCTTAATGTCTTCCTTCAAAAGACGCAGTTTACCTGCGAGAGAATGACTTGGAGTGCCAACCACTCCATACCCCTCCCACCAGGATCGGACTCTATCAAAAAATCCCTCAGCACGAAGCCACATATTTTCAAATCTGAAAGGGGATCTTCTACTATGTAACCCACCACAATCCAACATCAACGGAACATGGTCAGATAAAGGGCGAGCCAAAATAGCCTGAACAACATCAGAAAACTTCTCCCTCCTCCCAACCACCCGACACAAGGAATCTGTCAAGTCGAGAGAGAGTAGGAGGAGAGCGACCACTAGACCAAGTAAAGGGTCCTCTAACCAAGGGCAAATCAAACAGCCTAGAAACATCAATGAACGTAGAGAAGGACTTCTGATGTCCACCTACCCCCCGTCAACCTCTCAAAAGGAGAACGAACAACATTGAAATCCCCTCCAATACACCATGGCAGCGACCATCGCCTTCGAACATCCCCCAGCTCCTACCAAAGCAAATGGCTCACAATGTCCTCCGTAGGCCCATAAACACCAGAAAAGACCCAACGAAAACTATCCTCCACCAAAGAGAGCACACACAAAACAGAGAATCTTCCAACCTAAGAGTCCACCTTAGACACCCATCTGTTATCCCACATAATAAGGATGCCACCCGAAGAGCCAGTCGCATCCAAAGCAAACCACTCCACAAATCTCCCACCCCATAGGCTTCGAACAATCATGTCCGTCGTCGATGCAATCTTGGTTTCTTACAGACACACTACATGACCTCCCCCTTTACGAATAACCGACTTCACTACTTTTCTCCTAACCGAGTCATTGAGACCCTGGACATTCCATGATAAAATTCGTAGCTTCATAGGGAAATAAATGAGTTTAAAGTCTCTCTCCTCCTCCCACTGTCCCTCTCCCTAGACCCCTATTCCTCCTTTCATGAGTGACAAAAGTCGTGGGGCTCTGCACCTCCTTCTCACTCACCCCGGCCTGATAACTTCCCCTACTTCCCATTCTTTCCAAATGCTGAGAATTAAGAACATCAAGGAACATACTTGTCGCCTCCTCCATCCTACCCTCAAAAGACACTCCCAAAAGAGAACCCACCTTTACACCCTTCTCCCTCACCCATTCCTCCTCCAAACCTTCCACTCCCTCAACAGGAACAACAACTTCCACACACTCCCCCTCCGGTCTAACAACGGCCAAAGGAACAAACAAATCATTATCCGGCTCAAATCCATTCCATTGAACCAAACCCAAATCCCTATCAAGAGAAGAACACGAAACACCCTCCCAATCCTCGAGGACAGAAGAGGAAGGTGAGCTACTAGCCAGCGGAGTCCCAAAATCCTCATCAGACAGAGAACCCCTTGGCTCACCCTGAAAACCTTTCAAGGCCAAGTGAACCAGCAGCTCATTTAACAAAACAGCGGCAGTAACATCATCAAGACTAATCTACACATCACGCCCCACATAGACAGTGACACTCTCACACTTCCTATCAAAAGACCGAGAGGATCCTAACCTCTTGACCTAACATCCACCATGCAACTCCTCCAACCTAAGCTTCGTACCATCCTCAAAAACCGGAGACAGATTTTTGGAAACAGAGGTCATCACTCCCTTCTCCAACCCCGAGCACTTCCTCAACACCCCACAAGAGGGAGAATGAGGAGGAGAAGAAGGAATAAGATGAGAGAACCCAGGCAAAGAGATGGACTTACCCGAAACAGAGTCAGAGTTCAAACACGGCACCCATTTCTGCTTCTCCTTACGTATCCACCTTCTTCGCATTGCAGGAAGGAGGATCTTCTTCTTGGCTCTCAGACGGTGCCCCTGCGAAGGAATCCTTGCTCGCCATCCAGCTCTGTGAATGGGCGAACCAGGCAGCTGAGAAACAAGGCCATCATCTGAAGAAGGCAAAGGCCCAAAACTATTACCCACAGCAAGCCCAGAGCAAGTAGGATCAAAACCCGGCCCAGCCAAAAACCCACAGCCCATGCCAGTAGAAACATCATCAGAGCAATCCTTTGAGTGGGCCGCCTCACCTCTATCCTGTCCACAAGACGATGGGTCATGAAAGCCATTATACATAGGCCCAGAATCCGGCCCACAAGAAGATGGGTCATGATCACGAACAACCATGGCCCCATTCACCGGCCCAACAATAAGCCCAGCTTTCCACATGTTGTTAACTATGTTACGTGGACTCTCCAATTTCCCCTTCATGCACCCGTGTTGACAGAATATGACACGGGTATAGGTATGGGTATGGGATATGCATCTAACAAACAAACTCAGTCAAACACCCTAACCCTTCGCATGCCATGATTGAAGAAAAAAAAAACTCAAATTTGATAGCAAAAATGGATTTCCTAGTTACTTTATTGATGGAAACCCTATTTCATATATAACTTAAATAATAATTGAGAATACTCTTACCAAAAAACAACATAATATATAAAATATAATTTCTTGAAATGCTTATTGTGTGTCTATGCTCATATTCAACTTTTGGACGTTGTTAAGATAATAGAACTTAGTGTTGCATATTTGTAACAAGCAAGTAGGAAGGAATATTCACCTCATGAATCACTGACTTACCAATTAGGGTTTTATTTTATGCATTCATAACATTAATCATATTAAAACTGAATGGCATGTATGCTTTGATACAGAATGCATAAAACTGTTTTAGAAACTTAAAATCCTAACTGAACTAGGACAAGAGTTTCAATCTATAGAAGGATCATACGTCACTGGACTAGGTGTGATCAATCGAATGGTGCAGGATTCAGTTTCCTTTTCTAATTACAACTCTAAAACCCAATTTTTTCCTGGATCGTACGTCACTGGACTAGGTTTGATCAATCGAATGGTGCAGGATTCAGTTTCCTTTTCCAATTGCAACTCTAAAACCCAATTTTTTTCCTGGATTAGAACACTACATAAACATCCCAAGCTCTCAAACTCATATAGAAAGAAAACAAACACATCTAGAGAGATTTATAGAGAGAATATAAGCACATAGATTGTATACTGTTCTTCTCATCATCTACCATGTTGCATTAAATTGTGAATTATTCTTCAGAGTATTCGTCATCAACTTGCAGAGCCTAAATTGTCATCAACACCAAATCACAGAATAAGCAAGGGCTTGGATAACAAGCCAGTGATATTAAAGCACTGTTGAAGAGCGAACTATGTGAGAAGCAAGTGTGTTAACTGGCATCAATAGAGATCGAGGAGAACGTTTGGCGTGAGTTTTGGTCAAAGGTAACTAAGGGATTCTTGGAATTAGAATCTGGCAACTCATGGTTATATTACATAATTTATGTTGATCTGCCTAGACTAGATTTTTCTACGTTAAAGTCGTGTATATATGTGTGATTGCTTACTTGTTTATTTTTGGTCTCTACAGCTTAAATAATTTATATTGTTGCATTTGGACTAAATTGCTAGAATTCAAAAATCAGTGATTGGTAGTTAAAAATTGATTAAGATCTATTTACCCCCTCAATATTTATTTTAGGACAGAGTGTACTCTGACGTATCAGTCTTGGGCAACACTCCTAGTCTTCAGACATGTACCCCATATCCTAAAATTTGGGACAAGGAAGTCCAACACTTAGACACACACCCGGACAAAATACCACTAACCCGAGTCGATTTAACATAGGTTCCTACAAAGCAACCACATGATACTTCCTGGTGGTAGCATTCCCAATCTGTCTTCTGTATCTCAGTTTGCTTAAGATGTCCACAAAAGACTACACATGATACTTCCTGGTGGCAGCATTCCCATATCCATCTTCTGTATCTCAGTTTGCTTAAGATGTCCACAAAAGACTAAGTTACTTAGCTGGTTGCCTTTCCTTCCGCAACTATGAAGTTAAGCTCCTCTGGCTAGTAGGTTAGTTACTCTTTTAAGTATTTATATAGGATAGGAGATTTTTTATCATGCTCAAAGATGTCTGAGCTTTCATCACTTGCTACATCTACACTCTAGAAAGAGAACTTTGATTGTATCCATTCATCCTTGAAGAGGATACAACTTGTAGAGCCCGTTTGGGATTGCTGTTAGAATAATGAAAGCGCTTTTAACAGTAGAGCTGCCACAAAATTGCTGTCAGTAAAAATCATGTTGTGTTTGGTGATGTATTTTATAAAGCACTTTTTTTTTTTTTTTTTACTAGTTGGTAATCACACACACTTGTCTCTTTTGAGACTTGAACCCCTAACCTCCCTTTGGGAAGTAAGAGGCTGAAACCGCTAGGCGACTGACCCATTGGTTCTAATTCTCTACTTATATTTTTATCAATTAATCAACCTCAAAAACTAACCTTGGCTACAGTCATCAAGCGAGTATAAAATTTAATCATTAGTTTGCTCCATGAAACTTTCAAGTACCACAACTCTGCAACTAGAATGACAGCATTGCATAATGGACCAACAATAACATCAATCTTAATCACAAAAAGGCTACACATGAGAGTACAGAGAACTAACCTTCAGAGCTTTCCTACGGTATATATCATGATGCCTCCATATACTAACGCCAATAGCACATAATTTTAGAAAAGACTGTGAAGTTGGAGCATTAATTCCTGAGACACACAAAAATATATATATATATAGGATCAAATTAAAATAGATTGCCAAACACCCAAATGGCAGAAAAAATAAATAAGATGCAGTAGAAAATAAGGAAAATTGGGTTTAGAGTTTTAGATGTTAATATGTTAACAATTTACAATACTTTGTCATAATAAAAGCAGAGACAGTCCTGTAGTGTGCCGAGTGGGGGGACAGGCCTATAATTTTGCTAAATCTTAAAAATGCCCCCACTAAATTATGACAAAACACATCTACATATACCTGCCCCACTAGATTTTTGGGGCCCTAATCGACTCTATCTAACTCTCCCTCATTTTCTTGCTCTCTGTCCCCATCCACCGTC
This sequence comes from Cornus kousa, assembly GCA_025631255.1. Classification (NCBI taxonomy): domain Eukaryota; kingdom Viridiplantae; phylum Streptophyta; class Magnoliopsida; order Cornales; family Cornaceae; genus Cornus; species Cornus kousa. The sequence goes on from JAOTQH010173645.1 coordinate 5,953, forward strand.
TCTTTTTCTCCCAAACTTGTGAAGATTGACCAATTCTACCAAGAACCACAGTTTTCACTGTCTTTACCTTTGTTTCCTCTACCGAATATTCTCTCCGTATATCTATATATATGTACTTATATAAGATAAATTTGATAATATTGAATTTCATTTATTTGATTTTTATGGTTCAAAATTTTGCAATTAAGTTGAATAGTACTCAATAAAATATTTTGTTCTTTATTATGTTAGTTTGAAAAATATATTTATACACACACACACATATAAATATATATTGTTGTTCAATGCGGCCTCGTAATTTTCTAGGTCCATCACTGAATAAAAGTAACCCAAAAATGAAAAACCAACAATTGAATGCCATTGCAAGATGGGGAAAAAAAGTGAGTTTTTAATAGTAAAATGAGAGTGACAGTAAAATATATATATATGTAATACAATGTTCTCAATTGCAGATAAAATAAGTCTAACAAAAATAACAAGAAATAGGAGAAAAAGTCAAGTGATTAAAGAGAAACATACCTTTTCTGGCGAGTTCAGAAGATGAAAAGCCCGTTGAAGTGATCAGAAGAGAGAGAAACTTCCCCAAACCAAGACTAACAAAATGTCTTCCTGGTCCACAATTCCTTAAAATTCATCATAATTTCAGTCTCTCTCTAAAATTTGAACAAAACTAATAAATACCCAAAGCAAATAATAGCACCAACACTCAGAAACCCAATCACATAACACATTATTGTCCAAGTCCTCAATCTTCCACAAATCGTATCAGAGTCGTAAAAAGTGAAGACCCACTAAAGATTTATGTAAAAGGGTATACACGAATAAAAATGAAAGCGACAATGAAAAGGAGAGTTTAATTTGACACCCAGTGAAAATCAATAGCTATGAGGAGTTCCCAGATTCTCTAGGGTTGTGTGTGCATTCTCAATCCGTTGAAATTGGAAAGTGAATAACATAAACTACATTTGTAGCTTTTGTCTCATTGCATTTTGACCTTTTGATTTTTTGCGTTTTGTCCCTTTTATTTTTAACAAAAGTACGGTTTTGACCTAAATTGATTAATTAATAATTTGAAAGATTCCAATATTAGTTTTACTCTTCATAAAAAGCCAAGTTGAATGGATGCAACCGCATTTGAGGATTGAAAACCATACTTTTCAACAAAAGCATGGTTTTGACCTAAATTTATTAATTAATAATTTAAAAGATTCCAATGTTAGTAAAGTTAATTTATAGGACTTGTACAAGACATTTCACTCACACAAATCAAATAAAACTCATACTATATTTAAGTAGCGTGACTTGTAAGTATGGGTGATTGGTTACGATACGACACGACCACACGATACGAGTTAAAAGGGTTTAAGTTTGGTACAAACGAGTTTAGATCATAAAAGATCGACACGATTAATCTGTTTACTTAACTATGTTGGGTTAGGGTAGAGGGGTTCAACCCGTATAACCCATTTATGACTCATTTGAGTCAACATGTTATAATCGTAAATATAACATATGTAATATGTTATCTGTTTAAACTCAATTACTATGAATAGTTAAGTCATTTCAATATAAATCTTGTCTATGCCTTATGATTTTTCTTTTTATTTTGAATATTTTGATTAATTATGACATATTTTTTCTATTATTTAGTATTTAATTAAATATTAAATGTCTCATTTTGATAAATAGGATATTAAACGGATTAACACGTTTACCTATTTAATAAACGGGTTGGGTTAGTGTTGAGAACTCTTGACAGGATTATTAAATGGGTTGGGTTTGGGTTTACCTATTTAGATTATTAAATGGGTTGGGTTTTGGGTTTAACTATTTAGTATTAATATATTTACATCGATACGACACGAACACGACTCACGAACACGAATTGCCACCCCTACTCGTAAGAAATTATTTGTACTTAAAAAAATGTCGATCCTAAGGGTTGTGCGCACGTTCTCAATTCATTGAAATTGGAGAGTGAATGACATAAACTATATTACTATTTGTAGCTTTTGTTTCAGCTGTTGGGTAGTCAGATGACAGTAATAATTAAAAGAGTACAAATATTCTGTGTGTATATAGTGTGTATGTGTAGGTGCAAAATTTCGCTCAACCAATAATGATTGAGAAAAATAAAACAACTCACTCAAAAAGCAATAAATAAGAACAGTGTATAGAGAAGAGTAGAATTGCTTGATCCTTTTATTCGAGGTCTATTCCTCTATTTATACATAAAAAGTAGTAGAATTATGGTAAGACTCGCATTGCTTGTCCTCCAATTCTTCTCATTTATGACATTCTTTACAAATAGAGTTCTTTTCATTGTATAATTTTTCATACGCAGAATTTGCCTTGTACAGAACTTCCTATCATAAAATTATCCTTTTATGGTAAATCCTTCTAGTGACAGGACTTGTTCATTTTTGGATAACTGGGCTAAATATACCTTGAACCAGCTGGGTTTGAATAATGGGCTGGATGTTTAATATCAAAATGTTAGGCTAATAATCTCTTAATTCGGGCTTCAATAGGGTTGAAAGTCAAATAGCAATAGTATTGGGCTTATGAATAGTGATCTTGGACTAGCAGCGAACTCAATTTGGACTTGAGCAAGGTGGACTTTATAAACTTATCAAGGATAAGTTTATATTTACAATGACATGGATTATTCTCATTAGAGGAAGATTTTTCCCTCCACGCTTTTCCCCCAATTCCCTCTTCAATTGGATTGCATCTCCTATTAAAAAGGAAATTGAAGTTGCACGATTGCCTATTTTGCAAAAAGACGGTTCGAAGATTGCCCATTGCCATTCTGCCTTGAGAGATTCCATAAGAGTTACTTCTGCTCTCACTGCATTTCTTGCGTTCTTCATTTCGTTGTCTTATTAGGTTAGTTCTTCATCTTTTTCTCTTCGATCTTGCATCATGAGTACTTCGACTACTCCTGAACACCTTGAAATCGTGGACTTTGAGTCCACTCCTTCGTCATCCCCTACACTTATTAGGGTTGCTCCTCCTAGGGTTCCCAATCTTACTGGTTCTGAAAATACCTTGTCCAATCAATAAAACGTCCCTCTACTTTAAGCCAAAACATCCACTTCTGGGTCGGATTACATCTTTACTAAGGAAGAAAGAGATATGATTTTGTTTGTTCGGCATATTGAGTTCTCCATTGAATCCACAATGGAGGATTTTGAGATTCCTGAGGGAGTTGAGATTGTTGAATACCCCAAGGGTGCCGATTTTTATGCCGGTGAGGGCATCAGAGATGATGAGTTACTTCTTTCAGTTAGGCATCTCAATGCTCTTCGGTTCCCCCTTCACCCTTTCTATCACTTAGTGTTCAATAAGTTAGGTATTTCACCCCTTTAAGTAAATCCAAACTTCTTCTGAATAATCTCAGCACTCTTAGTTCGCCTGAGGCTGGAGTGTCTTGATCTGACTTTTACTAACTTGCTGATTACTTATACCATTTCTAAGCATGGGATTGCACCTGGTCGCTTTTTCTTTACCTTTCCCTCGCACCAGAGGATATGCACAAACCTTCTTTCCTTTGAAAACAAGTGGAAAGAGAGAATGATAATTGTTAAAGGGAAATGGGCTGTGTCTCAATCAATCAAGCTCCTAATCCCACGAAAGTTTGAGAAATTAGGTATAGAATATGCCCCTTCTTTGCAAAAAATTTTCTCTGGTTGTTTCCCATGTCGAGTTTTATTCTTTCAATATACTTATGAATTTCTTGGCCTTGTTTTAGTGACATTTGTAATACCCCTAATTTAAAAGGATAGTCCTGGAGTTTAATTTAAATATTTAAGTGTATTTATTTGAATTTATGCGTTAATCTGGTGATTTTATTGGATTATGTGATTTATTTAATTGTTTATTAATATTTACTTTATTTACTTTATTTAACTAAATGTGTACTGCTATTATTATGTGCTTATTTAAATAATTGTTTTTAATTAACTGTTTGTCCGTGTTTTGGTTTCTGTGTATATTAGTGTATGGTTTTATTTTAGTTGTTAATTAGTCTTATGTGTGATTTAGCCGAATTAGGGTTGGCTTAGAGTTGGATTTAGGGTTTTAGTGATGACTATATATATGTCATTATACGTCGATATAAGGGTTACAAAACAAACCTTATTTAGCCTATTCACGTATAATGTGAGACAGAGAGTGAACGTGAGTGATCTACAGAGAGGTTTAAGAAGATAGGAATGGAGTGCTTCTGGGTTGAACCAAGAGCACTGAAGGTGTTGAATGGAAGCCTAAGACGTTGATGAAAAACTCAGAGACGGAGGTTTAAGATTTCTGGACTGAAATCAAAGGCAAGTCCTTGCTTTTCTCTTTCCCGTTAATTCGTGTTCTGTGCATACCTAGTTAAACTCCAGGGATTAATTCAAGGATAAAACAGAATTAAATAAACATTATAACAAGTCCTTTATACATGTATGAATTTTGTTTAGTCTCGTTGAATTAAACTGCTTTGCATAACTTTGATGTTTCTGTTATTTATTCCTTCCATTGGTTACGTGTAAGCGTTGGTTATTTACGAATGGTAATGTGATTAGAGGCCTTATAACTAATCTAGAACTAAGTTTGAATCCATAGAACAAGTTTTTAAAACAATGTCTAATTTCACTAAAGTTATCTATGGTTAGTTGCTTAAAATTGATAACAGAGTTTCTGTGTCGTTGGTTCAAACTTGTATTCAATTCATGTTATGGTTGTATAGTTATGTGCTAGGATTAGTATGAGACATTGGATGAGCCCTAGAACAGGTGTTTAAAATTGTGCAGAGGCTCTAAACATCGCCGGAGGTGAAGAAGAGGAACAGAATAGGGGATACGACTCTCAAAAGAGGAGAGCCGGCTCACCAAAAGAGGGAGCCTGCTTTAAGGGAAGGACAGCCAGCTCTATAAGGGGAAGAGCCGGCTCTACAAGAGGTAGAGCCAGCTCTACCAAGGAAAGAGGCTGCTCTACCCTCTTTTCTTGGTTTTTCCGTTGTTTTGGGTTCGATTTGGTTTATAGGAAGGTTTCTGGGTTGTTTTAAATGGTTACAGTGGTTGTGAATGAGATTTATATCTGTTACAGACCTGTAAAATCTCTTGGGAAGCATGTGGATGTGAATATGTTGAAACAGAGAATAATATAGGGTTAAACAATAAACCTGTATGTGGAAAGTTGAATTATACATTAAAATTGCTTACTATTTTTCTAAAGCAAATTAGTTTCTTCACATGATTTTAAACAATTAATCATGTCTCAACAGTGTTATAAGCATATAGTTATTTATCTGGAAGAATAAGTATGCTTAGATGGAAATTAATTGGTGTATTAAATCTAATGTATATGGCATCAGTTATTAATTGTTTGATATTCCCTCGGGTTTGGGCCTAAGCCTGATCAACTTGTGTCTCAGATCCGAGGGGTATCATATGTATAGCCTTGGAGGAGCAGATGTGGCTGGCTAAATGTTCACAAGTGGAATATTTTGCTGTGCTTAATGGATGTTATATGGCCATGGTTGGCTAAGCTGATCATGCCAAGTCTGCTATGGGACTGCCACAAGTGGAGTATTCTGAACTTGCTGAATGGCTAGCATGGGCGCCAATTGTGGAACGGTCATTTGTGCCACCGAAACAGTTACAGTTACAACTGGAATGTACGTCTGTGCCATTGGAAGGGATTGTACTTGCTGCAGAGTTGGAAGGAACGAATCTACATGTTGTTAAGAGGGACTGTCTTCAACAAATGTAGCCGGCCTACTAACTTGGAAGGTCGACTGTGGAGTCTTTTTAGAGTTGTTTGGCCGAGGGGCCAAACCTTGGTTCGAACTCCCAAAGGTCCATTCCAATAGAAACTAGAACCTTTGAGAGATTCGGTCTACCAGTTCTTTGAGTTTGCGCTCGTTAGCAAGAGCGGCATTTGCATGATCTTGGCTAGCTTTAAATTGGTCTTGCACAACTCTGGCCAAGTCTTGGCTGTGTGACGTTTCCAATTTTCAGTATTTTTCATTTTTTTCAGAATTTCATTGATGCGAGAGTATTTTAGTCTTTTCATGTTTTGCGTACTGGACACCGTGAAGTATGCCGGGTGTGTCAGATTATAGTTGGGTGCATTTCATTGAGTTCAGCGTTCTTTGAAATGCAAGGGTGACCATTCTTGCATTTTTCTAATTTTTTGGCCGGACGGTCCCGTGTGGGACCCGCTACCGGTATTGTAATGTACGGGTATCTTAGTTGGGTCCATTTGCATCATAATTATTTTTATTTATTATGTTTTAAGTGGTTACAAATTAATCATGTATCTATGCATTTGTGTGGTGTGAAATTAAAACAAAAAAAGGAAAAAGAAAGGTTAGATGTTGGTGGTGGGACCCACCACTATGGTTTAAGTGATCTAGAGACCACATTTGGTCTTTTGTTTTCTCTCTCCCCTCTAGTATATCTCTCACTCTCTCAAACTCCAATTTTTTTCTTTTTCTTTTACTTCAAGTCTTTGAAGCTTGATTATTACTTCAATATTTGGAGTTTTTGGAAGCCGTTTGCAACAAATCGAAGCCCACGACAAGGCCTTCGAATCCATACCAGTAATTTCAGATTTGGTGCTCCCTTTTATTTTCCAAATTTGAACCCATTTAGATGGTTTTCGCATTCTAAGAGGTTGGGGCTCTTAATACATGCAACCTTGTGCTTTAGTGAGTTATCTCCTCTTGAATTATTGTTTAGCATGATTAATTTATGTAGAATCTAGCAAATTGTTGGTTGTTGTGTATATATGTTAATTGTGACTATGTGTATTAAATGACCTATGTGAAGAGAATGCCTAAGTGTTGAGTTTTAAATGTTTATCATGCTAGATCTATGTTGTATAAAAGTATGTTGTGATCTTCTTGGTAATCCTTGTGAATTATGTCTTGTTGATTAAAATTGTACTGGTTGTGGGATGATAAATATGTATATGGCATTGATGCATCTATGCATTGGCATTGGGCAAGGAATGGAAAAAAATTGTTTTGAAATGAAAAAGGAGAATTTTGGGAAAATGTTTTAATGAATTAGTTTTATGAAAACCTGGTCGCCGCGGGGGTACTACAGGGTCAAGGTGTTAATATAGCCTAGAAGGAACTAGGGAGATTGCCCTAGCGTGGTTGAGCTAGCTGGGTCCAAAATGACACCACGGGGGTACCAAGGGTCAGGGACACTAGCCAATCCTTCTCTCGTGTCGCTGCGGGGTCACCAAAGGGCCGGTTATATTAACTGTTTGAAAGTGATGGTTTTAAATGTTAAAAATGGAGAGCGATATCGGCATACATTGCATTTCATAGCATTCTATTGTTTATATTCGAGATTGGTAATCATGTTATGCTTTCCCAACATAGTATGATCCTGCCCCTCTATACTGTTATATTCTTTGGTTGGATTCACAGGGACACAATAAGTGTGTCTTAAGTGCCACCTACTGAGCAAATTATTCACCCCATATATTTAACATTTTTAGGACATGGCAAAGAGTAGGCGGATGATAATCCACCACAGGCTTGAGGGAACTTGAAGGACGTTTTAGATGTATTTTGTAGAAATTGAACTTATTTTGTAAAGGCCATAATACGAAATGTATTAAGTTTATTTGGTATATAAATGATAATGTAACTGGAAGCTTGATTCCATTTTGATGTAAATTGTCCATGATGTAAAGCCTAAGTTTGAAACTCATGTAATTAATTTCAATGATATTTTATGTGATCACATGTTAGTACTTTAGTCTATGATCGTCAAGTAATTCATTATTGGTGATTTATTCCGAGTTCGAATCGTTGTAAAGTCTTCATTTCAGTTTCCCTTTCATTTCCAAAGTGCAGCATGTCAGTTTTAGGATCAGGGCTCGAAGGAGCCATTTCGGTCGACCGAAATGGTTCATCGGTTAACCGAACTGAAGGCAAACTCTCGGGATTTCCTATATCGGTCGACAGAAATAGGGTTCGATTTTCGGGATCAAAAGTTTACTTTAGATAAATGTTACTATGAGGTTTCTCTCATCACCAGTTCTTCTTTAAATTAGAATACTTTGAGTAACAAATATAATTTACAGATAATATCATCACTTAGTCAATATTAAAGTGATGTCATGATAATAGAATGAAATTATAGGAGCTAGATACAAAATTAATGAAATTATAAGAGACGGTGGAAGTTAATTGTGTAATTTGGTCGAAAGAGAGAGTGTAAACTTTATTGATTCGTGTGATCTGTTGTAAAATAATTTTGGAACAAAATTTTAACTATATAATCTTTGTACAATCCGCAATCCTTAATCCAATTAAATTAAAATACTCTGTGTAAAGAAAATAATGTACAAATTATATTATTGCATTTTCAATATTACAGTGATGTCACCATAAAAGAATCGGTTCAAAAATCATAAAATGAAATTACACGAGACGGTCAAAGTTAATACTATAATTTGGTTAAAAGAAAGAGTGTAAAACTTTGACTGTGTTCAATAATAAATTAATTTTGATACAAAATTTCAATTATATAATTTTTGTACAATTCTTTTGAAGTCATTCGATGCACGCCTCAATATTTATACATGATGATTGACGAGCCCCTTTCTAATGTGTTTAGAAAACGAGACTTTTTAATGCGAGAGGTCATTTTGCAAGGTCAAAATATGAATGTGATTTCGGAAACCTTTCTAGTCAAATTTATATTTATAAAACCACTATTACAACTAATGAAGTATAGCGAGTAGGGATCGTCCGCAGGGATTATACGTGTTGGAATTTAACTTCAACTCTAGCGTATCAATTGATTGCAAAAGAAAGAGATTGATTGATTAAACTAAGATGCAAGAAAATTAAAATGCAATTAAAATAAACTAAGTTGAGATAGGGATTTAAGAGATATGAAGAGAGGTCTTAGGGTGTTGGAATCACCACTAAGCTCATGTAATTAACCACTT
>JAOTQH010174075.1:0-14917 GCA_025631255.1 Cornus kousa
CTAGGATGCTTAAACATTAAAATTGAATAAGTTTGCATGCTTGGAATTGGTTTAGAACTAGGTTTATAAATTATATTTTATGGTTGTTCTTGTTGTGTGAATTGATAAATTCATGAGTTAGATTTGATTTCTTTGTGAATTTCTACATGTTATAATGTTGTAATTTCCTACTTGTGTATTGATGGGACTTAGTAATATGCCTTAGAATCCTTAACAATGAAGAATGAATACAGAGTAGAATTTCTGGGCTGATGCATTGTTACAATGCTCGATTTGTTATTACAGTGCTCAAGCCTTGGAAGTAAAGCTCAAGCCATGGATGAAAAGCTCGAGCCTTGAAAGGAAAGCTCGAGCCATATGTGAAAAACTCGAGCCTTGGATGTAAAGCTCGAGCCATGGATAGGAAGCTCAAGCTATTAGGATAAAAGCTTGAGCCTTACTTGGAGAATTTACTTAAATAACGTTTAAATTAACTTAATTGATTTTGAAGAGCCCTAAACATTAAATAGAGACTAGGTACGAGTTTAAATAAATAGACTTGATTATAATGATGCATGCTATTTGAATGTTTTAAACAAATGAATGGATTTAATCTTTTAGATTGTTCTAACAATTGAGATTAAATATTCAGCATAAATTAAAATTGGAGAATGTTTACTTAACTGTATAATAAAATATTAGCATGTTTAAGATTCAGTTTGTGTGGCATATATGATGTAGGAAGCTTAAATAAATTATAAGTTATTCCTATTCTGTGATAGCATGACATTATGTTGTTATATTTATTTCTGAATTATTTGATGTATTTCCTTAATTGTTACATCAACTATTGGATTGTGTGGATGTAGTGCACTAGTATAGGATGGTGGCACTCTAGGGATGGATTAACTTATCAATTAAGTCCTACCTATTTTGTATAAAGAAATGGATTAACTAAAATATTAAGTCCTACTTATATTCGTGTCAGGTTAACTGACCAAGTTAGATGATACATAGTGGATTACTTTATATTAGATATGATGGATGATATATATATATATATAGTTATATGCCATGATATGAGCTTAAGTCTCAGGATCTATGGTTAGAGTGTCAGGGATGTGTAGCTAGATATGGTGTGGTTGTGTGCCCTGGTAAGTCTAGGTACTCATGACACTATATGTGCGTTTTGCATGTTACCTACTATTCAGGTTGAGGCAACCCTATAGTCTAGTGAGGTTCCTTTAGTGTGTATTTATATATATATGGATTACTAGTTATTGTTGAGTTAACTAAGATGTATACGTGTATTGGATCTCTACTTACATTATGGTAGAGTAGAACTTGTTTGTGGACCTGACCCAACATTATTTTTCAGGTGTTTTTCAGGTGTGGAGGATTATTCGTGCTGAGTAGGGATCAGTTTACTTCACTCTTCCGAGTTTACTTAGGAGATTCATTTATGTTTCATCTTTTAGATGTAGATAGTCATTATGGTTACTTAGTCAGTTGTGATTTTCTAGGGGTCCACACAATATGGATTCCTGAGTTGTATTTGGAAGATATGTTATATCAGAATATTTTATTATTTAATGAAAATTTATTCTAAGGATTTAATGGATTATCATTTTACTGTTTATTTCAGCATTTTTATTTATCCTCTTGTATTCTGTGTTGTTTATTGCTGATTTGTTTTTGAAATCCCTGGGTGTTCGGGCATGGGCCTGGCCAACCCGCATTCGAAAATCCGGGAGTATCACAAAAGCTCATGAAATGGTTGTCTAAAACCACCAATGAAATGGAGAAGAAAAGAGGAACAAAATCCTTCTTGAAATACCAACAACTTCCCACTCCAAAGAAATATTTCAAAATTTTGCCAAGGAGAAGTGATTCTGATTTTTACATAAATGGAATTCCCTCTCTCTAAGGAACATTTTCTCTTCTTATGGCAGACCCCATTTCCCTTTAGAAGGCCCTAAAAAATAAGCTCCAAAAATGAGCTACAATGGAGGAAGGAAATGGGTTTAGAGATAAGGAAATGAGGAAGAAGAAGAAGAAAAGAAAAGAGGAAGAAGGGACTGCTGCCAGCCGCGTAATGGGTCTGTAAACATAGCTGAATATTTGCCACCTAAGTGTGTAGGTATCAACATACATGCATGGAAAAAGACTAAAATACCCCTCATCAACCACTAAACCTCAAATATGCCACCTCCATGTCAAATGTCAATTCTACCCCCACATAAATGACAAATAATATACAAAACATTTAATTACAGCAAGAAAAATAATTTCGGGACCCGAAAATCCTAGTGTGCCGAAAAATTTAAAAAAATGACGAAATGGCTCAAAATGCATTTCTAAGAGTTCTAAACTCAAAGAAATTACCCAAATCACTCTTGAAACCCTCATGGCATGCAAACCAGTGCGTGAAACACAAATCGAGGTGCGAAAATAAAATAATCCGAAAAAAAAATGCCCAAAAATGGATAATTGCAAAATATCACAACTTACCCTCTTTAAAAAGATTTCATCCTCGAAATCTACCTTCCTTAAAAGGTAAAGGCGTCGTGTTTCCCACGTTCACAAAGTCTGCTAAGGAAACTCCAACCAATAACACAACACAATCTGCGAAAGTCCACAGACTTGCACATAAACGGTTAATGAAACCACTCATCTCAAGGTTGCTAGTGACCTAAAATGTAACATATCCTCGATGTCATCATCAAAGACAACTTACTAGAAAACTGTCGGACTTTTACCAGTTAGATCCAACACACAACAGTCTACACAATACACACCAAATGCCCTAAATGACAACAAGGAAAGTGGATACAAAATCTCTTGACAAAACCTACTCACAAGCTCGAATCGTAACTCTAGAGATACTCATAACACCGTTCCTAACGTCCATCGTCATCATTAGCTATGCCATAGTTGCACAACCAACTACTGGTTCCAAGACTGAACAACACGACATACCCGTCAAAATATAAGGAGGAACCATTAGTACTCTCACATACACGATCCACAATGTCCATTCCATAAGAAACTCACTTCCAGACAAAGCATCACATTCCTATTTACACAGAAAAATCATTGACCTTTGACCCAACATCATGTCAATGAAAGACTGACTAAGGAAAATGGTTGGCCAGGCCATTCCCATCGTCAATCTGACCCGAACACCAATGCCATTTTTGTTCTTAGGTCTAATCCTCAAAAGCGATTCATCAAATCAACTCAAGAGAGCATCGACATATGATCCATAATCTATAACCCAGACTCTTTTGGTTATAACCTCTTAAAACAATTATTACTACAATAAAGGACTTCACCCCCTTCTGCAAAGAAAAGACAACCAATCATAATTAAACCCTCACCTGAGGTTCTTAACAAAATAGGTAACTTTATAAAAGTTCACTCATTCATTGATATGCACAATTCCCATTTAGAGATACGAAACTCAAAAACAATAATGTCCCTATCGGGACCAACTCAAATGGATGAATTAACAATTCCTGCTCAAAGGAAAGTCTCAAAAGTGATAATCTAAACTTTCCATTTCTAGGAATAACCATGTGACATTAAGCAACCATATTCATAACTATTTAGGTAGCACGATAATAACTTGCTTGCCAATAACCCGATTATGAAATCAACACGTAAGAGTACAACTTACTCATAAGCCTTACATCATCACCCAGTGAAGAAATTCGTGAACATATACAGAACCACATCAGTACATCCTTGTCTCATTACAAAATAGTCATAACCAGTACAACTTTACAGCAAAAAGTCTATGAGACACACCACAAATCATAACATGTCTCACAAGCTCATACACTAACCATCACCATCATCCAATTCAAAACCACACCACTGGACTTGTCCACTATCCTTCCACAGATAAACTTGCAAATGTACGAAACTTACGGGTAGCTCCCGTCATAACTAGAGTAACGATGTACATGTAACTCCTGTCATACCAACATCACGGGTATCCCCCATTACACAAAGCAATGACATGTAACCCCCCTTACAACACAAAACTCACAGGTATCCCCATTACATTGCAAAACTCATAGGTATCCACCGTTACATTACACATATGACTCACAAGTGTCCCTCGCTACAACACAACACACATGCACACACACATGACTCACATACATATACACATGCATACATACGACTTACAGGTACCCCCCGTTACAACACAAAACTCACAGGGATCCCTCGTTACACTACATATACGACTCACAGGTGTCCTCCGTTACAATACACACATACATACACATGACTCACAGGTATCCCCCATTATAACATAATACGACTCATAGGTGCCCCCTGTTATACATCATAGTCACAAGTAACCCCCGGTTACACAACAGTCACGGGTAACCCCCCGTTACAGCAAGAATCAACCATGTACAGTGCCTTATCTCATATGTGGGCAATCCATCTTCATGTGGCTCGGCTGACCACACTGAAAACAAACTCTAGAGTTAGGTCTATTAAGAGGACACTCTGCCTTGTAGTGTCCAGCCTGATTATAGTGATAACACACCATGCTCATTCTAGAAGATCTTGAAGACCCATTAATAGTAGGAGTAACATATGTTGTCTGCTGCTCATATGAAAACGATAAACACCCCTGTGTCTCCTTCTTCCTTGACTCCCGAAAAAAGTACCCGCATTCAAGCCGCGTTTTTTTGAACCATAAGTGCTCTACTGACTGCCTCTGCATAATTTCTTAATCCCAAAAGCATCACCCCTGGTCTAATAGAATGATTTAGGCCGTACACAAACTGTCGCTTCTTCTCTCCCTCATTTTCTAGCACACTTATAGTGAAACGTGAAAGAGAAGTGAACTTATTCTCATGCTCCGTCACTGACATGTTTCCCTGCTCAAGACTATCAAACTGCATTCTCAATTCTTGTCTTTAGTCTGCGAAAAATACTTAACAAAGAAAATATCCTTGAAAATATCCTAACTCTTTACGTAGTCCTTAAGTGCGGTACCACAAAAGCAACAATACGATTAAAACAAGGGCACATGGAATAGCTCAATTCATGAGCTATGGTACTAATGCTATCTGTTCGATAAGAACCAAAACACGCATAGGCTCAAAAACTGTCAAATCCCACACATACATGGGCTATGACGAACCGTACTCAGATAAACAACATTGCAAAAAACATCTACCATGTCATCCGTAACGCAAGCTCGCCAAAATGAAATAACATCACTAATGAACAAGTGACCACAACGTGATTTTAAACATATAACTAAGTTTCAAAACAAAATTATATCTATCATGCTCAATTACTTGCAATAGTATCATGCATACATACTTCTATGTATAATAAACACTTAATAGTTAAACACATAGTCAATTGAGTATACTTTAAACAAATTTACTCATTTCATGGATCACGCATCAAATTTACATATAGGCATTTATCAGTTAGGCATGCTCTCACATCTAATAACTAACAACTCAATAAACAATAAAGGCATAAGCATTTAATAATAATGTCCATGAAATACACATACTAGCATTTAAACATATGTGCATCTAGCGATTAAGCATGTTTGAAACAAATTTAATCATTTCTTTAATTCTATAAATAATTGCCCATAAGCATTTAACTTTAAACATTTAAGCATGCTTTCATATCCATCAAACAATAACTCAAGAACAATAAGCACATTATTTAGCATGCTAAATTTCAATCATTATTTCATAAATCTCATAATTAATTTGCATATAAGCACATAATAACAAATCATGCCTTTGAACTACAAAAATAATAACCATGTAAGCATGCAATGTCGTCAAACCTAATTCTAACGCCACTTAGGTCGACCCTACCTGTCATTCTTAGGTTTTGAAACCTAAAGCTTTGATACCACCTTTGTTATGCCCAAACCCGGGGTCCAAAATACTAACCGGGTCCTAACCTAAACCCAAACTCGAACCCGAGAACACCCAAGGGTAAAATGGTTAGCTCAAGGTATCAAAGCGAATGATATGACTCAAAGTGACTCATACAAGATCAACATAAGTCTAATTAGTCATTTGGACCCATGCCAAAAGGTTCTAGACATAAGAATGGTAGTTTCACATAATTGCACCTTTTTGGTTTAAAGATTTCTGGAGTAGTCTGCACTAAAGAGGGAACAACTCTCTCCACAAATGGAATCTAGGGCTGGGACTAGTATCATTGGAAAGCTAACTTCTAGCCGGTCAATTTAAACTCAAGAATGACCAATTTGGGTTTAAAATAAGGGAGCTATGGTCATTTGAAGTTCGGGTTGAAGGGTAGAAAACTGCTCTCGAAATTTCACCATTTTAGGCCCTGTGCTAGAACACAAAGCCATATTTTGGCCTTGGCTTGGTTCTAAGGTGCCTCTTAGGTTATATAGCCATCTCAAACCCTTCAAACATGTCCCAAATATATACTCCAAGGTCTACATTTACATGGCATCACTGGATATAAAATCAAACACGTAATGCTACAAGGAATTGCTTGAACTATCATACATTCATTGTCCTTGCTTTACATTGAACCTTAAAGTTACATTTGTAATACTATAATTTAGAAGGCTAAAACAAGTCACATGCTAAGGTTCATACAAGTTAGGTCTTTGGTTACAAAAGATGACATGAATAATGTGTATATTGGCTACAAGATAAGCAAAAATAGGCCGTCTAAATTCCAACTAAACTTGTGGAGTATCATTGTCCGCCACCTCCTTTCTGCGACCTAAAAATAGTAATAAGGAGTGAGCACAACGGCTCAGTAGGAGATGCCTAAAATGCACTCCTTAATGCTTTCGTGAATCTAAACAAAGAATAGCTAATAGGAAAGGGATCATACTTGGCTTGAAAACAAAACATTACACAATACAAGTCTTGACAAAATGTAATAAAATACAATGCCAATGCCTCTCACCATTTCCCATATTCGTCAAACCGCCAATGCAAACCGACCCAAGGGGGGTGCCCAGTTTTCCTAACCACTCCTTCGAAACCTTTCCCCAAAATTTCAGCTTTGCTTTCTTTTCAAAACATAACTTCCTCCATTTCAAAAATCTGTTTTGCCCATTGCTTCCCAATTTATTACATGATTAATTCAAGTTATTTAATGTCATGTTAACATGGTAATCCCTACCTCAAGTTTTACAGCAAACATTTATGCTTTAGGACAAGGTGACATTCAATTTTTGAGCAACAATAGTGATACCAAGCATATAACAAAACAATTCTAGAATTGAGATAAATTAAGCATAGAATTTTCACCTTGTAACCAACAACAACACAACCACAGTGACTACTAAAATTTCAGTTTTATAAGCATAATCACAACTTCATAATGTAACAATGTCATAGCATTACCATATAAAAAATTTTGTTCTATAAACCATCTGTGGAGGGAAAAATCTCCCTCCAATGAGGATCCTACACATCATCACCAAATTAATATCCATCGTAAGATGTTAGAGGCCCATCATACTCAAGGCCCAGTCCGAGATCATTACTAGCCCAAAACCAGATTTGCTAGCCCAAGTGCACAGTTGACTAATCTCTGGGATCTCGCAGGTCTAAAACCAGGAGATCTAGCCCGTTGGCCAAGTTGTATGGGTTGAGTGACATGCGGCCTAGATCCGTTAAAAAGAAGTCCAATCCTATTAGGTGAAGGACACAACAAAGATAGAAACTAATGTACAAGGAAATTGGTACAAAGGAATGAATTCTAATTGTAAAGAATCTCTATATAGAAAGAATTGGAGGACAAACAATGTGAGTCCTACCATAATTCGACCAATATTTTGTGTATCAATAGAGGCCGAGACCTCCAATAAAAGGATCAGGCAATTTTATGTTACTCTCTCTATTATTCTTGTTTATTTTCATAATTTATTGAGTGTGTTGCTTGATTTTTCTTAATCGTTATTGGTTGAGTGAAATTTTGCACCTACACTTTGGTACCGTCTATGGGAAAATGTATTCAAAGATACTCCCACGCTTGTTTTAAATAAAAGTCTGCTTTCACCATCTAGAATGTCGTACGGAGGATCTTCAACGGATCAACAGTCGGAGTTGATGCAGAAGATGTGGAAAGAATTTCTGCACTAGTTTGAAGTACTACGTTAGGCGAACGAGGCCAGCGTAGCCCAGATTACCCTACTTCAACAGCAGAGCAACATTCTTCAAACGGCGGTGGCTCAGCTGGTACCACAACCACCACCGGCGGATTCCGCGACACTGCCCCCTAATCAGAACATCCCTCCTCCGGTCAACGAGCCTCAACACAATGGGGTACGACTCAATGAAGCTCGGCTAAACGAAGGTCAGCAACAACAGAGGACAAGGACTGAGGCAGTTGCCTCAGATAACTTTCCTCGTCGCACGTAGGACGAGCATACCAAGTATAGCCATAAGGTGACGGTATGGTCCAATGGTATCCCAGATGGTGCTGGTGCGCAAGATGCCTTTGATGAAAAAAACCTTTTGAAGATTCAAACACCAGCTGAGATGGCCAGAGAACACAAGAACTCTCTAGTGAAGACTCCGTTCACTGACGAAGTTTATATGGTGGAGAGGCCTAGAAAGTTTACCATGCCTTCCTTTATTCAGTTCGATGGTACGTGAGATTTTTCTCGACATCTAGATCATTACGTCCAGTAGATGGCTCTGGACAACCGTAATGACCCATGGCTGTGCAAAGTTTTTCCTACCAGTCTAACATGAGCTGCATTGAAGTGGTTCAGGAACAGGCCCCATAAGTCTATCCCGGATTACGAAACTCTGTGCACTATGTTCCTAGCACAATACTGTGGAAATAAGAAGGAAAAGAAAAGTATGGCCAGTCTTTTTACTATAAGACAGAAGAAAGAAGAGTCATTGTAGGATTTCCTATCCAGATTCAACATGGAAGCATCAGAAATAGCAGATTGTCATCCTACAACTGTTATAGAGACGTTCAAGCTCGCGATGATTCAAGGGACAAACTTTCATACTTCCCTAGTCAAGTATTCACCTCCGGACATGCAGACTCTCAATGCCAGGGCCCAGGTTTACATCCGGCTTGAGGAGAATGTCGCCCACCGAGCACAGCATGCCACCCTCGTCATAGTGGAAAACAAACCTCGGGAGAGGATCCCGAATTCTAAAGTTCAAAGAAGCCAGCGCGCCTCAGTATCGATCCCTTAGACACCAGCAAAGAAACAAAGGATAGAGGAAAGGATCACACCTCTCCGCATAACCTTGGCTCGACTCTTCTAAGAGAATAAAATGAAGTTCACAACCCCGCAGCCAATGAAACAACCCTTGGAGCAAAGGGACCAAACCAAACATTATGCCTATCACCAAGATTACGGGCACTCGACCAACGATTGCAGATCCCTTAGGCGGCAAGCAGAGAGTATGATAGCTAAGGGTGAGTTGGCAGATTACCTCACAACAAATGAATATGTGAAGCCATGCGAGGTCAATCCAAGCAAAGTAGAGGGTAGCCAAGTAAAGGTCATTCATGCAATACATGGCAGGTTAGAAGATGATTAAGAATCTGAGGAAGTCTACAGATCTAGACTGAGGACAGCGCACAAGCTTAGAAAATTATCCTCGGTCAATAATATCGCTTCAAGTAGCATTAGTATTGGGTTCAGCAGTAGCGACCTATCCAGGGTTTAACTTCCCCACGAAGATTCGCTGGTTATCAGTCTCCTAGTGGTAAACTGCATGATCAAAAGGGTTTTGACAGACCCTGGGAGTACTACAAATATTATCACAAAGACAGTGTTCGAACAGCTCGGAGTCCTGTCATCATCAATTCGACCCACCTCTAGCCCCTTAATGGGATTCGATGGTACAAAGGTGGACCCCCTGGGTGTGGTAGATTTGTCTATCACAGCAGCCAAACGAACACTGGAGGAGAATTTTGTACTGACAGAAATTCATCCTTCATATAATCTCATTATGGGCAAAGACTGGATCCACCGAATGAATGGAGTTCCATCCACCCTTCATCAAGTGATGCGATGTTTATCTCCAGATGGTAAAGAGGTTATCAATCTATGGGGAGACCAGGTTGCAACAAAAGAATGCAATATGCTGTCACAAGCCGAAGCAAAGAGGGCATCTAAACCACCTCAATCAGATGTAACACCCAAAGAAATAACTAACTAGCAATTACAGAACCCTTTACCCAAATATCTTGTGGTAGAAGAGGAAGCCGAAGCTGCAAAGTCGACTGAAAAATCCCTCGGAACCATAGAAGTAATCCCCGGCGACCCTCAGAAAGTCACTTATAAAGGCTCTTCTTGTACAGCCGAAGAAAAAGAAGCCTTGATCAATGTCATTGGCGTAATGTAGATGCTTAATCTCCTATCATAGCCTGAAGGTGAGTTTGGAGTTCAGACCAGTCAAGCAAAGGCACAGGAGGTTTGCTCCGGAGCGCAATCACATTATAGCTGAAGAAGTGAACCAATTGTTACAAGCTAGATTCATCCGCGAGGTGCAATACCCACAGTGGCTTTCAAACGTGGTAGTGGTTCGGAAGAAGAATGGAAAGTGGAGGGTTTACGTAGATTACATCAATCTCAATAAAGCTTGTCCTAAAAATAATTTCCCTCTACCTAAGATAGATCAAATGGTAGATGCTACTACCGGTTATGAAAGACTTACATTCCTCGATGCATATTCCGGATAAAATTAAATCCCCATGAATCCTGAAGATGAGGAAAAAACTGTCTTCATCACAGAGAAGGACACTTACTGCTACAAGGTTATGCCCTTCGGGCTAAAGAATGCTGGAGCCACATACCAGCGACTTGTTAACAAGATCTTTGACAACTTGTTGGGAAAGAAGGTTGAAGCCTACATTGATGACATAGTGGTAAAAAGCATGAGGAAGGAGGATCATCCGAAGCACCTTCAGGAAGTTTTCGATACTCTAAGGAAGTACAACATGAAGCTGAACCCTACAAAGTGTTCTTTTGCAGTTTCTTCAGGATAGTTCCTTGGCCATATTATGAATAAAAGAGGGATAGAGGTAAGCCCGACTCAGGCTAAAGCACTCATACAAAATCAAGAACCGAGAACCCGCAGAGCGGTGCAAGTTCTAACCGGTCGGATAGCAGCTCTTAGCCGATTTATATCTCGACTATCCGATAAGTGCAAACCGTTCTTCGACGCTATAAGATCAAAGAACAAAGATATCTGGGGACCTCAGTAGCAAGCAGCTCTTAATCAACTGAAACACTATATAGCTGAACCTCCAATCCTTTCAGCTCCGAAACCTGGTGAGACTTTTATCCTATATTTGGCAGTCTTTGGCGTAACAACAAGCGCGGTGTTAATCAGAGAAGAAGGAAAGAGTCAGTACCCAGTCTTCTACACAAGTAAAACAATAACAGATGCTGAGACACGGTATAGCAAAGCAGATAATATCATCTTAGCATTAATCTATGCGAAGAGAAAGCTGCGGCATTACTTTGAGTCTCACAGCGTCATGGTGCTCACCAACTACCCTATACGAGTTATACTATCTAAGCCAGATTTATCTGGGAGAATTACCAAGTGGGCAATTAAGCTCAGTCCCTTCGACATAACCTACGAGCCAAAGGTATCACACAAGGGACAAGCAATAGCCGATTTTCTCTTAGAATATGAGGATAAACCCGAAGAGTCAAGACTCCCCGAACCACATTGGGAGCTTCGAGTGGATGGCTCCTCAAATCAAGCAAGTGCAGGAGCTGGAATCCTCATGTTAACACCTGACGGCACTAAGTTGCAACAATCAATTCGCCTGAACTTCCCTACCACTAACAATGAGGCAGAATATAAGGCTTTACTCGCTGGACTTCGGTTCGCCAGTCAACTCTAGGTACGATGTTTGAAAGTTTTTAGTGATTCACAACTTATTGTCAACCAAGTGACAGGTCAAAACCAGCCCAAAGAAGAAAGAATAAGGGCATACAAAGGAGCGGTAGAAAATGCTACCCGAGGATTCGATCAAATCGAGTTCCATCAGGTACCCTATGATGAGAATGTCGAAGCAGATCAACTGGCCAGGCTGCATCATCCTCAGGTGAAGATTTGATTCGGGTAGTGCCTATTGATGTACTCGTTGAACCTAGTATAAACCCTCATCAAGAGGTAATGGTGATCCCAACCAATCCGCGAGAACCGTGCTGGATCGATCCATTAGAAGCTTATCTCAAACATGCGACTCTTCCCGATCACAAAGTTGAGGCAAGGAAGCTCAGACTTACCGCGGCCAAGTATGCAATCATCAATAATCAATTATACCGCAAGTCATTTTCAGGTCATTACCTAAAGTGTAATGACCCGGATTTTCACGGATAAATTTTTTCCGTTGTCTTTTCCCTTCTGAGTTGGGTTTCTCGTTGATTAGTATCATCTCAAGTGCTCAAAAATAGTTTCTAAGACTCTTTCGTGTGGACTGACAACTTCTTTTGAGGACCGAGTCATTTTCATATTTTCATTTTTCGGACACTATTCACTTTTCGTCATTTTCCCTATTTTATCTTTTTCCCTATTTTGTCTTTTTCCCCGTTTATCACTTTGTTGGCTTAACCATACTTTTTGTGTTCGGAGTTGGTTTCTGACTTTACGTATCTTCATTCTCAGTGGTTTCCATGAGATACGTATCCTTACTTTTGTGAGAAAGTACTCTGGTTGCTCCCGATGTCCATAGGGGCGTGGATGCACAGTTTCTTTGGAATCGTTTCCTTTTCTTGGGGTGCTTTTCATAAATATCTTTTGAAGATATTTATTTTTGGAGCTTTGGAAAATATTTTCTTGGAAGATATTTTCATTCTGGGGCAATTTCGCAGTTTTCACTTTTTGGAGGGGCCATTGTGCAATTAATGAAAGTTATTGCTCAATGTCTTATTTTGAGCCTGGATCCTCGTACGGGATTCATTCTTACATTTCGTCGAGTCGTGGATTCTTAGAATTTCCTCCTGGTCGATGTTTTCCAGTTTCAGGGTTTCTAGCCCCGGTTTGCGCCAAAGTTGTTTGGGGCATAACTTTCTACTCGAGACTCGTTTTGCGATGCCATTTCTTCCATTGTTCTTATTTTCTCATTTTTAATCTTTTTCGTTCACGGAGTTTTGCCATTTGAGTGTGTTTGCTCAAATTCCACTTTTCCGGACCTGGCGGGGCCCCGTTCAGGGCACTTTTTTGAGATTTTCTATAAATAGGGTGTGAGACAAGATAAGATCAGATTTTCTCTCTCTCTTCTCTCTCTCTTGGCTGGATCTCATGGCAACCATGGCTGCCATGCTTCTCTCTTCTTTTTCGGTCACTTCCCTTGGTTGAAAAGGTGTAGTGCCTTAGTGTTTATTGATCCCCTTGCCAAGCTCTACCTTTCCCCCTTATTAGATTTCAGTTTTGGCTATTTCTTGAATTCGGGTTTGAAGTTAAGATGTGTTTTTGATGGGGCTTCCTTGGAATTCTTGTTCGTAGTGTTGTCCCCAACAAAACCTAGGAGTTTCGTCGGATTCGGAGCCGTTCCATTTTGGTGAGGATTTGAGATTTCATCTCAAATAGAGGTAGGAAATGTTTTAGGATTATTTGTGTGTTGTATTATGTGTTTCCCATGATTTTACAACATATATGTATGCCTTGTATGAAATCTAGAAAGTTAGTAATATTTAATTCTTTGTACAAGATTTGAAATTCATGATGATGTGTAACTTGAATTTGAATTGTGGCATGCTAGAAAGTTTAGTTTTAATATGTTAGTTAACATATATAAAATTGAGGCCATTTGGAAATGAATTGAAATTTAGATAGTTTAATTAATTTTTATTTAATTAAATGATATCTTTTGTTCCATGGATTCAAATTATGTTTTAGAAGTTACTTCTATATTAGAATCATGGATTTAGACTTGTTGTGCATTCATTTGATATGTTTTAAGCATTGAAGAGTATTGATGTTAAATTTATATTCATGAGATTATGTTTCTAATATGAATATATTGTTAACTTATGATTTCATAGTATTATGAATATAGAATGCTTGTTATGCACTATTGGAAGACAAATTTCTAACTTGTTACTATGAGTAGTAACGTGAAGTTTTTGTGAATAATTGATATTAGAAGCCTTGTCACCTTTTGTTTAGGCTCCCATGAGGTTAGTCATTTAGCGTTGTTTTAGTGCTGGATTTGTTGGTTTTGGGCCATGATGAGGTTATGGACCTCTTAGGATCCTTAATTGATCGGGGTGATTCCTCTGGGATTGCGTTTTTCGTGGGTAGGTACGTTATGGGCGGGTGCATGGCACAGTCATGCTACCGTACTGGTGAGATATAATTACAGTTCAGATGGAATTCGTGTTGGTTTTGTTTTGATAGGCATTGTCCTTTGATCGATGATGATGATGGTTGTATTGAAGATCAATCGTGGTGATTGATTTGGTTATTGATGGTATGGCTGTAGTTGCCATTTTCCTTGAAGAATTCTTACGTGATGACGCTTTTGGTATCAAGTCGATTGATTGATGCTTCGGGTAGAGAGAGGGCATTGCACTGTTAGTGTCACTTATAGTGTCACCTTTTGATTCAGAGATGAATTGTTAGAGTCTTACCATTGTGGTACGGGCTCACGTTTGTTTGGAGACAGGTTGTTGTCGCACTAATTTTTGGAGACAGTTTATGGATAGGACTGGTATTTCCTTTTGTCTAGACACAATGTCCATAGGGTTCATTGTTGCATCATTTTATCTTCTGCAGTTTCAT
Source organism: Cornus kousa (assembly GCA_025631255.1). NCBI lineage: Eukaryota > Viridiplantae > Streptophyta > Magnoliopsida > Cornales > Cornaceae > Cornus > Cornus kousa. The sequence continues at coordinate 14,760 of JAOTQH010174075.1, forward strand.
TTTCTCCCATGATAGTAGTTTGGTATATGATATTGTGATGCATGAGTAGGTGGAGGTCTATCCACATTTGCCTTCTTGTTATGTGGCATTAGCATGCCTTTCTTATATGCTTAGAGATGCCATGCTGTTATTGCACTTTAATGACATGCTTTTGTGCT
>JAOTQH010174402.1:0-14906 GCA_025631255.1 Cornus kousa
GAATGAGACAACTATTTTGGGACATCCCAAAATGAAAAGGTGGACAACTATTTTGAGACGGAGGGAGTCATTAATATTTCCCTTCCCCTTCAAACCGACCCTACCAACCTAAGTAGAATTTCAAGTAGTGCAAATCGGGACTCCCGACCTGCACGATCCTTGGATTACTTCTTCTGTATTCAACTGTATAAACGCGCGCATACACAGAACAGATGTTTGCATCTCTGTTGTCCTGAACTTGTCCACCATATGCATAAGAACGAACATACTCTGGAAATAACCTGTCTTTTTCGAGCTTCCTTCCTTCCTATTTCCAATTATCTAAACTCGTTGACCTCACTCGCGTGAAAATCATAGCAATAAGAGGCGTACACGAAACAATGTCAAAAGGTATGTGTTGTGTGTAATACATGTATATATATATGTATATATATTACATATTTTATGTATATTGTATTCAGTTTCCAGTGCAATTGAAACCATACTATGCTAGTTTCTATTTTCAAAGTGCAATTTCAGAGCTTAAAAGTTGCTTTTCTTCATTGGTAGTTCGTGCACGATTCTATCAAGCTATTGTACCATCTTCAATACTCACAGCAATCGAGTGGTGGTGGATAATTTGTAACCGCACAGAATTGAAGATTAATAGAGGTAAACTTCAAAGATACCCTCTTATTTTCATAAGTCAGTTGTAATTAATCTTCATTTTTAATTTTAATTTTTATCAAATCCAATCTATTGATGAATTTTGCGATTTCATGTTGAGTTGATCAAATTTAAGAATTTAATGGGGGGAATATTTTCATTTTCATTTCATTCCTTAGGAGACATTGCTTGGTGCAAAGTTAAAGGTTTGCCATGTCGTGTATATGAACACTGGCTCAAATATGAGGGCCAAGCCAGAGTTAGGTCTAAAGTCTAAATTCAATATGGCCCTTTAAGCATATTGAACTGATAACCACTGGAATTGAGTAATGGTCTTTTTATTTGTTTTCATTTTTTATGACTCTTTCATTGTCCATGCAATTTAAATGAAGAAAAATTCTGCAACAGCTAATATGAACTATTATAAGGAGCACTACATGTGCTTATGGTGGGTGAGGCCATCAGTTGGGCTAGTCGGATTTGCGCCAACATGAGCTCCAGTTACAATAGCTGAACTCTATTCCAAGCTTGTTCTTGGTACGATTTTCTTGCTAATATATATGATAGTTAAATAAAAGCAGTACTTGAGTCTCACTATGCCAACTGCATTTTATTTATTTATTTCTATATATGTATATTAATTGTAACTGCTATGTAGAACAGCCATAATTAAAGTAAAATTTAGGGCTGTAAAATGAACCCGATATTGGGTTTCTCAAGTTTAGTTCAATATATTAATGAGTTGCAAAGAGAAGTTTGAGATTGGATTATTTGTCCCACAATTTAGTTCGAGTTTATACTCAGGCAAGCTTAAGTTGTGCTTGTTTTTTGATATAGCTCAGGATGCTTAAAAGCTTATCAACTTGAGTTTCAGCTGAGCTTAATAGATTATTGGATCTAATTTTGTCTACTAAAAGTATGGTTTAGTAGATTACTTTACCACAAGAGGAGTTGGGCTCAATTTTCTGTGAAGTTCTTATATATAAATAGTTATAACACTGTATTGTGAGTTTGTCTCAAATTTCTTACTTTTACAGGCTTTCTCTTATAGTTATCCTTGTGGAAGAAGTCCCGGCATCTTATCCTTGTTCAATAAGAATTTGGTACCTCTTTAGAAGAGAATTGATGTTAGGAATTGATTATACCTGTGGGAAAGGGGTCTTCCTCATGTTTTCCTCATGGGCAACATGTTTTATAGCCAGGGTGTAAGGCAAATTTATAGGATCTTACCTGGCGTTTTGGTTTGGGTGTCAATTATAATATCAAATTAAAAGAGCTTTGGTCATGGGTTTTATACACTCTTTGGAGATTTTGGTTCAAATATGAATTTTTTTCTTTTAAACTAGTGAAATTTGTTTGTCATCTTTGCCCTTGAACTCATTGTTATTGTGGGTGAACCACATAAATTCGTCTTTCTCTGTTATATTCTTTATTGTCTATCCCTGCACTTGTATATTTCCAAGGAGTTAAACCCAAATTAATTAATGCTTCCACATGCCAAGCAATTAAGCCAAAGGTTTGACCTAGGGAGTTTATGGAATTTCAAAACAAGGTTGGTCTTTGGTTGCTCTGAAGTTTCAGAAGTTAAGCTTGGTGAGAGTTGCAGCTTTGTGGAATTTTACAGCTAACACTTTGGGTTTTCAGGGAGGAACTGAAATTTTGTTCATGCAATTTGTAGTGGAGAAATTCTGGAAGATATCCAAATTTGGCTTGTATCAAGGTTCAAGTTTTGTTAATTTAGAAGAGTTACAAAAGGATTTGATGGAAAAAAGAAAAGAAAAAAGAAGTCATTTTATAGAGAATTAGCACCCAATTTGGTGTGGTGAAAGAAGACAAGCTGCTTCATGAAATATTTTTTAAGGTGTAATTGGCAGATTGTCTCAATTACTAATTACGATGGATGTCCTTTTTTGGGTTTTCTCGTGGGTGAAAATTCTTAATTGCCAATTTTTGTCCGGCAAGGGATTTTGTCCTAAATTTAAAATAATGAATGAATTGGTGTTGGGTATATGAGTACACATAATTTAAGGAAGGGTGCTCCCTTAAGGGAGTTTGTTTTGTAGTGAGTCTTTGAGGCAATTTTACGCGGGTCTTTTTGGAATTGTGATGCAAATAATTAATGGTGCCTTGAAAAGTGTCTTTCAATTTAACGAAGTCCAAGTTCATCCTTGTTTCTTCAGGAGTACTGATTATGGTTTGGAATTACTAATTGATAACATAGAGAAGCGGTAGAAGTGTCACTCATATGGTGTGGGAATCTGAAAAGTCTTTTGAGAGAAAATCAGATGTCATTAGTAGTTATGTTGTAAAAGGGGCAACCAATGATAATTGGAGCAATAACAGTCTTACTTATATTTGTAAGTAAATTTTATCTTAGTTCCTGTTTGCTGCTAGTGGTATCAGGCCTCTCCTTCATATCTGTGATTATTACGGATCTATGACTAGGCAAGGAGCAGCATGGCTCAAGAGAAGACCCGGCGAATCTGCAACATCAAATTATTTAACTATGCGCTAGATTCGATCAATCTGTAATCATTTCTCCTCTTATAGGAGACCAAGGGGCCAGTAAACAAATACATACCAATGTGAAAATTGGACAAAGTAGCCTGTTGAAGAAAAATTTCAGCAGCACATGCCGTCCAGAATTACAAAATGGGGAGAAAAAAATTAGGTGATATAATCAAATCAAAAGATGCAACAATTTAAGTTCACTTGAGCAATAATGAAAGGAAAGAAAACTGAGCAAGTAGTTAATACAGAAAAGAACTTGTTAGATAGAAGCTTAGGTAGCTGTAATTATTCAGTCTGCATATTGTGGATTTCATCGTCATCATCATCATCCTTGCCTTAATCCCATATGAATGGGTCAGCCACATGAATTCTCTCTCTCCAATCTTTCTATTACATGCCATTTCATCTACTATATTTAACTTTTTGAAGTCATTTTTAATAACCTCATCCCATGTTATTGTTGGTTGCCCTCTCTGTCTCTTACCTTCTATTACAACTAGTCTTTTCTCGTTTAACCGTTGCGTCTCTAGCCTCTGATATATGTGTCCAAATCATCTAAGTTTACTCTCTCTCATTTTCTCACCAATGGGTGCTACACCTGATATTTCTCTCACTTTCATTGGTGACCCTATCTCTTCTAGTCACTCTACTCATCCATCTTACCGTTCTCATTTTCGCTACTTGAAGGTTTTGTTCTTGTTTCTTTTTTAGGGCTCAACAATTTGCCCAATACAACATAGCTGGTTTGATAACGGTCCTATAAAAAATTTCTTTTAGTCTATTTGTTATTCTTTAATCACATAATATCCCACTACCTTGTCTCCATTTTGTGCAACCCAGTCCAATTCTATTCTACTAGTTATATCACTATCTACCTTTCCATTATTTTTTTATTATCAATCATAGATAACGAAAGTGGTTGAACAAATTGAAGCAAATTGTTCTAGTTCAATAGCATGTACTAAGATCAGAATTCATATTCAAGCTTTGTAGTCGTATTCTATATCCAAAGTACTGGTAGGCAAAAATGGGTAAGTGGAGAAACTATAGTGAGCCCACTTTTGGAGCTTGCATACAAGTGCAAGTAATATAAAGAAATCCGTATGCAAGGAGCTTGTGAGCCTCAAGAGAAGATTGAGTCTTTAACTTTTAAGATGTCTCTAAAAATATTAATGATATTTTCACAAGCACCAAAGATGACATTTTCATTCAAGAACAACAAATGGAGGCAAATGAACTAGTAGTTAAAGACTTTGAAAGTGACTATAATAAATCTGACTAAGAAGATTCTTGTCAAGGTCTGCTTCTTGGTATTATAGACTTAAAATTTGATATCCAGGCTATAGAAACTTTAGAGTTTACGTGCGTTCTCATGAATTTAATTTCCAATTATAATTGGTGCATGGTGCACTAAATCAAGTTTAGTTACCTTGGAGAATTTGGTTGGAAATGAAGTTGCTTCATTCATGGAGTTGACAAACTATAGATTTCACATTAATAATTTGGTTTGGGATGAATTTATAGACCTAGATACAACTAGGAGTTGCTTCAATATTAAAATCGATACAACTTGGTTCATGCTGTGTTCAATGAAGTTTTAAAAATTTACTAAATTTCAAAGGAGAGCTTAGGAAGTTTGTGCAAAGGCGTCCATTGTTGGTGAAAGAAGACTAGCGTGTTTGGTTAACCGGGCCATATATGACCCGATCCATTGGGCCCAGAGTTTGAAGGGGTCATCAATCCAACCGTAGGACGGCCTAACAGGCCCAATGCTCATTTAAACCACCTACAGGCCCAACCTTCTCGGAAGGAAGAGAGAGTCTTCCTTTCATGACTGCCTAAGCAAAAGGCTCACCAAAGATTGGCCCAGCTCAGAAGATTTTGAGGGAGGTTCCTAAGGCAAATGTACGCTTCTATAAATAGAAGCTAGAGAGAGAAAAGAGGGGATTATTGAGTGAAGTGTATTGAAAATCCTTTTTGAAAATAGGGAGCAATTTTTGGTACATTCATTTGGCGCCGTCTGTGGGAAACGAAAAGGAGATCCGATCGATTTTCATGTAAGGAATATCAGATCTGATCAATTCTCAGCGAGGAAGGTGAGATCTGATTGATTTTTACGTAACGAATGTTAGATCTGATCGATTTCCAGTAAGGAAGGATAGATCTGATCGATTTTCAGTGAAGAAGGATAGATCTGATCAATTCTCAGCGAGGAAGGTTAGATCTGATTGATTTTTACGAAAGGAAAGTTAGATTTGATTGATTTTCAGTGAGGAAAGATAGATCTGATCAGTTCTCAGTAAGGAAGGTTAGATCCGATTGATTTTCAGTACCTGATGACCTAACTTCGTTCAGGAACAATGATCAGAGGAGAAGGCTCCCATCAGCAAGAGGACGAACAGCAAACGAAGGTCAATGAGATGATGAACATGATTGAAACCTTAAGGCGAGAGAACGCCGAGCTACGAGTCAAATTGGAACGAATAAATGTTCCGCTGATTCCCCAACCACCACCAGCAGATGAAAGGCTGGTGCCATCGTACGTCGACCGTCAGGTAGAGAGAGAAGGATCCGTTCATATGGATCCGAATCATGGAGATCTTAGACATGATGACGAGATCGAGCGTGATGAGAATGATCTTACATGGCGTAAGGAGTCAACTGCAAGCAAGTCATTCGATACTATGCTTCAGTCAACGACGATAGCATCGGACTGAAGGAGCATCGGGAATAGACAGATTGAGCAGAATGAGGCCCTCCGCATGTCGGCTCGAACGGCCGATTCACCATTTATAGACGAGATCTTGAATGCACCGAAGCCAAGGAAGTTTTCTATGCCGGTATTCACTCTATATGACAGGACGAAAGACCCGATCGAGCATGTTTACCATATTTAGTTGAAGATGGCCTTGGATATAGAAGATGACGCCCTGATGTGCAAAGTCTTCCTGATAGGCCTCACTGGACCAACACTTAATTGCTTCAAGCATTTACCAAGAGGATCGATTCGGAGTTTTCGAGATATCTGTGACTAGTTCATAAGGCAGTCCTTCGGCAACCAGCGCTTGGCTATGGACATATCGTGCCTATTCACCATGCGGCAGCAGGAAGGTGAGTGCCTTCAGGCCTTCCTCACTCGTTTCAACCTTGAGAAGAGCATGGTGATGGAGTGCCATCCTTCTTTCGTAGTACAGGCGTTTAAGCTCGCCATGATTCGAGGGACTTCATTCCATACAAGCCTTGTTGTGTAGACCCCAAAAACTATGGATGAACTGAATACTAGGGCAGAAGGTTTTGTGCGTCTGGAGGAGGATGAAGCTGTTAACACAAGGAGAGCGACAATGGTCACAGTGGAAGGCAAGTCCAAGGCGAAGATGACAAATCAAAGACAAGTTGCACTACCACAAACAGCCCCTAGAGAGCAGAGAAGAGGCCACGAGAAGAAGAGATGGTCACTCCACATAAGGTAACCTTGGCGCATCTGTACCAAGTGAATAAGGACATGTTTCGGCAGCCCCAACCGATTAGGCAACCACTCGAGCAAAGAGACCAGTCCAGGCATTGCGCATTCCATAGCGACTTTGGGCACTTGACAAACGATTGCAGGAACCTAAGGAGGCAGATTGAGATGCTAATTGCAAGAGGAGAATTTATCACTTATGTCAAGGGCAGGTGAAAGAGCAGAATCGTCCGGCCGAGCAAGTAAAGAGAAATCAGAGGCCAAATTACCAGGATGCCAACCAGTCCAAATTATAAATGCTATCCATGGCAGGCCCAAGGCAGCGGATGAGTTGGAAGAGCTGCGCCGAACGCACCCATGTCAATCTCACATGATGAGGAGGATAGGCAGTGTCAACACAGTGCGCCAGGAGGGCAACACAGATTTGACAGGGCTGACCTCCAAAGAATTCAGACTCCGCATGAGGACCCACTGGTGGTAAGCTTATTGGTGTTGAACTATATGGTTAGGAGAGTCCTTATTGACCCGATTATTAGTGCAAACATTATGACAAAGGTGGCGTTCGAACAGTTGAGAATAGACCCAAAGCAAGTCAGGCCTACTGGAAATCCCTTGCTAGGGTTTGATGGAAAGCGAGTAGAGCCGATCAGAGTGGTCAAGGTGCCAGTTTATGCGACAAAGAGAAACTTGACGGTGAGTTTTGTTGTTGTGGATGTCCACCCTTCCTATAACCCCTTGATAGGAAGAGGCTGGATTCACTGAGTCCAAGGAGTTCCATTTACTTTACACCAAGTCATGAGGTGTTTAAGTCCGAATGGGGATGAGGTTATTGACATTCATGGTGATTAGGTAGCTGTAAAGGAATGCTACTTCGTAACTCTAAAGACCAACGAGAAGGGCAAGGCGATCGCTCTTCCTGCAAGCCCAAGATAGCAATTATAGGAACCTCCACCCAAAGGAGTTGGGAAGGAGGCAAAATCGATGGTCCTTATAGAGGAGCCAATGGAGGATGTGCAAATTGATCCTCTGATGCCCGAGATAACAATGAGGATATGGACGCAGCTTACCATGGAGGAGAAGCGACTTTTAGTCGAGCTTTTGACCAAGAACGCAGATGTGTTTGCTTGGAGTCATTTGGACATTCCAGGAGTCGGCCCTTATCTATCATGTCACACCCCTAATGTTGATCCAAACTTCAAACCCGTCAGACAGAGGCAAAGAAGGTTTGCGCTAGAGTGAAACCAGATTATAGCCGAAGAGGTAGACAAACTGCTGGAGGTTGGCTTCATCAAAGAGGTTCAGTACCCTTTCTTGCTCTCAAACGTAGTGGTCGTCTGAAAAATGAACGAGATATGGAGGGTTTGTATTGATTTTGCTAATCTAAACAAAGCTTACCCGAAGGACAATTTCCCTCTGGCAAAAATTGATCAAATGGTAGATGTAACAACCGGGTACGAGCGCCTTACCTTTCTGGACACCTACTCGGGCTACAATCAGATCCTAATGAATCCAGGTGACGAAGAAAAGACATCCTTTGTGGCAGAACAAGGGACCTATTGCTATAAGGTCATGCCATTCGGCCTGAAGAATGTGGGAGCAACTTACCAAAGGCTAGTTAGCAAGGTTTTCAAAGAGCAAATGGGCAAAACTGTTGAGGCTTACATTGATGACATAGTTGTGAACAGTAAAAAGAAGGACGAACACCTGGCGCACTTGCAAGAGGTGTTTGAGGTGCTATGAAAGCATAATATGAGACTCATCCCCTCCAAGTGCTCGTTTAGGGTGGGTTTTGGATAGTTCTTGGGTTATATTGTCAACAGCCAGGGAATCGAGGTAAGCCCTGCTCAGGTTGAGGCCATAATAAAGAATGAAGAGCCAAGAACCATTGAAGAAGTCCAGGCCCTCACTGGAAGGATAGCTGCGCTAAGCAGGTTCATCTCAAGGTTGTCAGACTGTTGCAAGCCATTCTTCGACACGATAAGGGGCCATGGACGGCAGGCCTGGGGGGATGAATAACGACAAGCCTTGACCAGATTAAAGGAATACATGCAAAGCTCACCAATCCTCTTTGTCCCAAAGCAGGATGACAAGCTTTTTCTGTATCTTGGAGTGTCGAACGTAGCAACGAGTGCTGCCTTAGTTTGGGAAGAGGGAGGAAAGCAGTATCTTGTGTTCTATGTTAGCAAAACGATAACTGACCCAGAGAAAAGATACTCAGGCCGAACGAGTTATCCTGGCATTGTGAATGCCAAGAAGAAGTTCCAGCATTATTTTGAATCCCATCCTAGTGTTGTCCTCACGACCTTTCCCATAAGGATCATTCTTCATAAGCCCGACCTGTCAGGAAGATTGACCAAATGGGCGATCGAGTTAAGCTCATTCGACATCACCTATGAACCCCGAATGGCCATAAAAGGCCAGGCAATGACTGATTTTCTGTTGGAATGTGACACAGATGATAAAGAGAGGTCCTAGGGGACCAACCATGGAAGCTCTTCGTCGATGATTCGTCTAATTAGCTGGGTGCAGGCGTAGGAGTCAAGTTACAGACCCCCAAAGGCATTACCCTTTGCCAAGCAGTTAGGCTCGAATTCGAAGCAACTGATAACGAAGTAAAGTATGAGGCATTGCTAGCAGGGCTAAGGCTCGCCAAAGAGTTGAAGGTCAAGAGCTTGAATGCTTTTAGCGACTCGTAGCTGGTCATAGGACAAGTGACTGGGGAGTATAGCACCAAAGATAGCGTAATGTAGGCTTACCGTTCTATTGTTGAGTAGAAGGCAAAAGGGTTTGGCTTAGTCAAGTTCGCTCAATTACCTAGAGAGGACACTGAGGATGCTGACCGACTGGCTTGCAATGCTTCAAGTTCTGGAGAGTCATTGGCAAGAGTGGTTCTTGTTGACGTGCTGTATCAACCATCAATCTTTGAAGAACCGCTCGGCCTTGACCATCTTCAGGTGAATGTCATACCTTATGACCTAAGTTGGATAGACCCCATCATGTCTTTCATAAGAGATAGAAGCTGCTCGAACAGAAGGACGAGGCAAGGAAGATCAGGTCAAGTGCTGCAAAGTCTGAGATCGTCCACAACCAGATGTACAGAAGGTCCTTTTCAGGCCTCTACTTGAAGTGTGTCACCCCTTTGGAGGCAAGACAGATCCTGCGAACCATTCACGAGGGAGTGTGTGGCAACCATTCGGGGGGAAGATCCCTAGAGCACAAGGCGATATCCCAGGGGTACTTCTGGCCACATATATTGCGAGATGCCGAAGAATATGCTAGGAAATGTGACAAATGCCAAAGGTACGGACCACTAATTCACCAACCACCAGAAGACTTGCACGTAATGGCCAAACCATGACCTTTCGCGCAATGGGGGATGGATGTGGTTGGTCCTTTACCAAAGGCAAGCTCGCAAAACCAATATGTTCTGCTTGCAACAGACTATTTCACCAAGTGGGTGAAGCCAGAGCTGTACCCTAGCGTGACTCAAACTCAAGTGAGGCGCTTCATCTAGAACAACATCATTTGTCGCTTTGGAGTACCAAGGTCAATCGTTATGGATAATGGTACCAACCTGGACAATAAGCATGTGAAAATCCTATTGGAGGAACATGGGATCAATCAGAAATTGGCAGCAGTCAGCCATCCACAAGGTAATAGACAAGCTGAGATCAGGACAATTTTTGCCTGCATCAGGAAGAAGCTTGAAGATAAGAAGGGAAAATGGCGATAAGAAGGGAAAATGGCTTGAGGAACTCCCGAACGTCCTGTGGGCTTATCGAACAACCCTAAGACGACCGACCGATGAAAGTCCATTTGCTATGGTGTATAGCACTGAGGCAGTGATACCGGTTGAGCATATAGTACCAACCGTTCGGAGCCTAGGCATGGAATCAAGAGCAGAACGATAAGATGTTGGAGCTCAACCTTGATCTCTTAGAAGAAAAGAGAGATGCAGCAGCGGTAAGGCTCGCCTCCTACCAATAGACACTTATGAACAGTCATAATAAAAAGGTGAGATAAAGAGATTTTGTGCTTCGTGACTTAGTGCTAAAAAGAGTGCTAAAGAGAGTGACTTAGTGCTAAAGAGAGTGGTGGGTATCACTAAGAAGATGACGCTACATTGGGAAGGACCGTACAGAGTTGCAGAGGTCATAGGAAAGGAGGCATATATGCTGGAAACATTAGGTGGAAGACGGGTTAACAAACCGTGGAACGCAATGTTTCTGAAGAGGTATTACTAGTAGAGTAAAATTGCCAATTAAGTTTTAATTTCAATTTCCATTAGAAATATATTCCTTTATGTAAGTGCCAGTGCACTGGTCAAACAAAATCTATGAAAAAAAAAGATGTTTTCTTTTGAAAGAAGAAGTTTAAGCAAGAACTTGTGAAATGTGCATACAAGACAGTGGCAAGTGGCATTTTTAGTTGAACGCTAAAAACTCGTGAAATTTGCACTTAAGCTAGTGGCAAATGGCATCATAGCAAGTGCCAAGAGCTTAACCGAGCCACTGGCAAGAGGCATCATAGCCGAGCGCCAAGAGCTTAACCGAGCCAGTGGCAAGAGGCAATATAGCCGAGCACCAAGAGCTTAATCGAGCCAGTGGCAAGAGGCATCATAGCTGAGTGCCAAAAGCTTAACCAAGCCAGTGGTACTATGAGCTAAACGCCAAAAAATTGCACAAATATAAATAAGTCAGTTGCAAGTGGCATTCTAGCCGAGCGCCAAGCATTTAACCAAGTAAGTGGCAAGTGGCACTATGAGCCGAACACTGAAAAACACAAATATAAATAAGTCAGAGGTAAGTGGCATTCTAGCCGAGTGCCAAATATTTAAGTAAGTGGCAAGTGACACTATGAGCCGAGCGCCAAAAACTTGTACAAATATAAGCTAGTGGCAGGTGGCATTCTGGCCGAGTGCTAAGCACTTTACCAAGTAAGTGGCAAATGGCACTTTGAGCCGAATGCCAAAAACTTGTACGAACATAAGCCAGTGGCAAGTGACATTCTGGCCGAACGCCAAACACTTGTAAAGATTCATAAAAGGTGATATAACACTTGTTAAGAGCTGAGCGTTAAATACTTGTGAAATTTGCAAGCAAAAATGAAATCAAAACAGAGCTCAAAAGGTTCTTCATGTATTTCTATTTAGGGACACAAAAGCAAGCGTTCTCAGCCTTACAAAATTCAGATTTAGAATAAAAAGACAACAAAAGCAAGGATTCACTGGATCCTAATCCACTCTCTCATCCTCCCGGACTGATTTAGCATCATCCCGAACATTATTCACCTCTTCATTCCCTCTGCATAGGGAGTTGATTTGAATGACATCCTCAGGCCTCCGAACCTGACTATCAACAGCATGGGCCGGTGGAGGGACAGAAGGCCCAGGAGCGGCACTCAGAGGTTGAATTGCAGAAACAGGAGGAATGACCCCAGAGGTCACAATCTGCTTGCACTCCTTGAAGATGAGCTTGGCCGTATCAGGGGTTGGGTCGGTGTAATTGCCTGGCTGGTCAATCTTAAGATCGCTGTCACAATCATCCGGATCGGTCTAAGAGCTCGTTTGCCCTTCAAGGGGGAACGGTCTGTGAAACCTTCCCTGTACCCTTCAGCGTACCTTAGAGCACCAACCCAGGAGAAACGAGCGTGTAAGGCCTTCATCCCACCTTCAACCCAGCTTATTATGCTCAATAAGGCCGTATGGTCGTCTGAGGACTTCCTCTCAAGGGCTAACCGTTCGGCCCGCTCGGTCTCTAAGGCGCTCTGGAGATCGCCCCTGTCATTCTGCAGAGCGTCTCTCTCTTTTTGCAGAGCATCCCTCTCCTTCTCCAGAGCAATCAACTGGAGCTCCAACTGTGTGTTTTTGGTGCTGATCTTCCTCATCTCATCGTTCGCAGTTTTGAGCCCGGCAGAGAAGTTGCGCACCTTCTTATCAGCTATCTCAAGCTGCCTCTTAATGGTGATCATCCTGAACAGAGTCTGTATGCAAACACATGAAAGTTATTATGCCCAATGTGAGCCTAACGTGGTTAGAGCATTAAAAAGAAAGAGAAGAAACTAGCAAGGGTCAAGAAGCAAATCACCTCCATGGCAGAAATCGGGAACCGGCTGAAAATCTGCCTCCAGCTCATCTCTCTTTGGACCTTCACATCTTGTGGAGTCCACATATTCTTGTAATAAGCAAGAGCGGTTGGACCGTCCTTGAACATTGTGTCGCTGGGAGCGACAACCGATCCGTCCGCTTGGACGAACCTAGGAGTCCATGGGATCACTGTCTGAGGGGGTGACGAAGTCCCTTCTACTCCCCCAGTTCCACTGCCAAAAACAGGCACCTCTTGTTGTGGAGGAGGCTTGGTCACCCTCGAAGTCCGAATCCTTCGTGCTAAGGGAATGTCATCCATATCAGACCCAGATCCTCCCTCTGGTTGGGGTCTCTTTCCTTTCCGCTTATCCAAGGCAGACTCTTGGACAAGTGGGAAGTTCTCGGTGCCGAGGCAGTAGCAGGGATAGCCCTAGGAGGATCTTTTCTCCTTCCGAACGAGGGGATCCGTACCTCATCCATGCAAACTCCCAAAAATGGTATGTTGTTAAGGGTTTCTGGTGTAAGTAGCTCAGAAGATGAAGGGATGTTACTCTACACTTTCTCTTTCAATTGTCAAATCTGGCCTTGCAAATGCTGTAACTCAACTCGTCATAAGGGATGCCCAGGGAATGTCAATGGAAAGAACAAAAGCGTTGAATGCAAATTTCACAAGGGCACTCGCTTTTATGCTTTTTATGTTTAACATATAAGGGGACAAAGCACTCGCTAAAGGCGGTTGGGATGGGAAAATCCCTAGAAGATGGAGTTTGCCAGGCCCTCTGACCCCTATTAGACCATCCTTCCAACCCTTCTCAGAATCAGGTTTATTCATACATATGGACTGTTTGGCAATGGGGAAGAGGTGGTAGTACCTTTCGTTCTGTCTAATCTTACTAACCCTGTAGTAGAGGAGAAGATCTAGAATGTCAAGTTCCAGATCTCTGTCATTGTTTAAAATCAAAAGGACTGACAAGATCCTAAAGAAATTGGGGTTCACTTGGAGAGGGGAAAGTCTTAATTTGTTAAGGACATAACAGGAAGAAGGATGCAGAGGGAACCTAACTACGTTTAAATAAAGGGGGGAGAGGAGGATCTCCCCTTGAAGGAGACCTTCACCGGTCCTCACATTTACATCCTCGGGGCAACGTCTAATTAAAACATCCCTAGGGATCTCACACTTCGAACAGAGGGATTCTAAGTCACTGGCCATTATGACGATAGGTGGAACCCTCAAATCTATAAAAAAGAAGAGAGCTTTCTAAGAAATAATTGGAGATCGGAACTAACCTTAAGGAATAGATTCAACAAAATCATCGTAGAGTTGGAGACGAGAGATCCCTAGGAAAGGCTCGTCGGAGAAGATCTCCTCGTTTATCGAGACGTCAGAGAAATGATGACGCTTCAGTTTTTTAAAAATTGATCTCTGTACTGACCGTTTGCTTCCCCACGTCATCACATCGAGCCGTCACATCATGATTACGTCCCTTCGATAATCTCGCCCTAATTAATTAGGGAGAGATTAGGGGGTAGGTGAAGGTACCGAAAATGAACCGGGCCATATATGACCCGATCCATTGGGGCCAGAGTTTGAAGGGGTCATCAGTCCAACCGTAGGACGGCCCAACAGGCCCAATGCTCATTTAAACCACCTATAGGCCCAAACTTCTCGGAAGGAAGAGAGAGTCTTCCTTTCATGACAGCCTAAGCAAAAGGCTCATTGAAGATTGGCCCATAGTTGTTAAAGGCGCCGGAGGCGCAAGGCGCCTCCAGGCGCCATGTTCTCGCCTGGATACACGTAGGGTGAGTCTCTTTAGTAAGGCGTACGCCTTTGCAAGAAAGGCGACAAGCTACAGGCGCTGGAGAGGCGCGCCTTCTTTAAAAAGTTGATTTTTACTTTTTTTTTTTTTTGTTTATTGTTTGTTTGTTTAAAAAGTTGTATTTGTTTATTATTATTATTATTTCTATTCCGATATATTACAAAAGCAAAGACCAAAGAGAACAAAAAGCAAAAAGGAAGCGAAAAAACAAAAAAGAAGAGAAGCAAAAAGCAGAGGAAAGAAGAGTAGAAGACAGAGGCAGCGAAGGCACCAAAAAGCGTCGGATCTTTCGGATCTGTGTCGGATTTGCGTCGGATCAAGTAAGTTCTCCTTCTCTCTCTTCTTCTTCTTCTTCTTCTTTCCTTCTTCTCTTCTTCTTCTCTCCTCC
>JAOTQH010174729.1:0-14898 GCA_025631255.1 Cornus kousa
GACTGCATTCTCAATATTTTTTTGTATTTGAATAAGAGGAGTCTCGATTTTTTCAAATAATCTATTTTTCCTCTCCTGTCAGATAAAATACACAGTTGCAAAATTATTAGTTATGCTTAATAATAATTGAGAAGCTTTGCAATCACACTGTCTTTGTACTTTCTTTTTCCTTTTCTTTTTCTTTTTCTTTTTTTGTAGTAATCCCGGCTAAAAAAACTCTTACACCCACATTGCATTTTAGATAACAAAATTCCTTTAAATCAGCCTATAACTTGTATTCCCTGTACATTGTAATTTCCACAAATATTTTGATCAATTTATTATAATAACACAGAAATTTCTCCAAATTTTGTTTATGCAACAACTAAGTCTGGTCAAAGGTCAGGAGTTAGTGTGGGTTAGAGTACAAACTCTACTTTCATGGAGAATTAAGTTACCTAAGATGGAGTTTTTATATGCGTGTGTGTGAGTCAACAAGAACTTTGTGTAAGTGAGATTTAGAATGATAAAGGGATTCATATGTATCTATATATCTATATATCTATATAATTGTATTTTCTTTTTTCTTTTTGGTTTTATACATGGTGATGCAGACATTTTGTTGAGGAGGCTTTTGTATCAGATTGAATTTATCGGAAATTCGGAAATCAAATTTTGTTTCACACTTTTACCACGCTTGGAATCTAATTTAATTTTATTTATTTAGCTTTTTTTTAGGTCTCTTGTGTCCATTTTAGTTTTGAATGATTGGTTTGCAGTAAGAAAGAATTTGGTAAGAAGAGGAATAACTGATGGTTCATTTGAGTATCAACTTGGCTTGAATAACTGATGGTTCATTTAACTTTGATTATATTTAATGTACTATTTTCTTGTTACTTCATTTAAGTATTAACTTAGCCTTTTGCGTACTGATCAACTGTTTCTTCTATGTTTTATAAATCAAACCCTAACCAGGTTTGGTAAAAAGTTAAAAACCAGGAACATCTAGAAATGTGTCTCATACTATGCCAGTGATTACAGGGACCAAGAGATTCTTTTAACATTTATTCTCTTTTTGCCTATACTAATTCATTTTTTGATCTTAAGACATATAAAAAGAAGAAGGAAAAAATTGAATTCAAACTTCAAAAAATACTTGCATACAAATTTTATTTTATGTTTGAGTCAATCTGTATCTCTCTGTACCACTGCTCTCATTCATAGGTTGAATCAAATGATACTAGTTGCCATAGTTACATGTATAGATATTTTCGGCATGAAGTTAAAACTAACAACAAAGGTTAATTGACATTTAGAAATACAGTAAGATATTACATTCATTATAAATGAACACAAAACCGGATTGAATAGTTCGTATTGTTTTTGCTCTCAGAGATGTCCAAAGAGACGCCCACAGTCTACTACGACGACGGCTATCCTTCTCCTCCATCAGGAACTAGTGATGGGACAAGAGCAGCTGGTAAGTTCCTCCACAGAAATGAAGGATTAACAAGAAATAAAAAAAGAAAAAAAAGAAAAAGAGTAACATTAATTTTCATTGACATCAAATTGAGCCTTGAAAGTCACCATTTTGGAGTTGTTTGAATTTGCAGCCATAATAGTGAGTTTGATTATACTGGCAATTATCGGCATTGTTTCTTGCTATTGTGCAAGGAAGATGAGAAAAGCAATCATAACAGAAATACAAGTAGCAGTTGCTCCACCACCACCACTCAATGCAATTCAAGTTTGGCAAGTCGACGGGCCTACAATGCAGAGGATCCTTCAAGACCTGGCAGGAGACAAACCGGTTCGATTCACAGCTCAGGAGCTATGCAACTTCACGAATAATTACTCGACAACGTTGGGGTGTGGTGGTTTCGGGATAGTTTACAAAGGACAATTTCCAACTGGAATGAAGATTGCAGTGAAGGTCCTCAACAGGAGCTCAGACACAACAGCTCAAGAGCAGTTCACGGCCGAGGTTGCCATTATTGGCAAAACCTACCACATGAATCTAGTTAGGCTCTACGGATTTTGCTATGATCATTTCATGAGTGCATTGGTGTACGAGTACATGGAAAACGGATCACTTGATAAGTACTTGTTTAAGGACACACAAGCAATTGAGTTAGAAAAGTTACATGACATTGCAATTGGCACAGCCAAAGGCATTGCTTATTTGCACGAAGAATGCGAGCAAAGAATCATTCACTATGACATTAAGCCCGGTAATGTCCTCCTCGACGAAAACTTCTATCCTAAGGTTGCAGATTTTGGCCTAGCAAAGCTTTGTAATAGAGATGACACTCACATAACTATGTCAGGATATAGGGGGACTCCCGGTTACTCTGCACCGGAGTTTCAGCTCAAAAATTTCCCTATTACCTATAAATGTGATGTTTATAGCTATGGTATGTTGTTGTTTGAGATAGTAGGAAGGAGGAGGAATGCTAAAGTTGGTTCTACTGATAGCCTGAATTGGTTTCCGAAACACGTTTGGGACGAGTATGAGAAGAACGAATTAACAGCAATGACAGTGTCTTGTGGGATTGAAGAGAAGGACAGGGAGAAAGCAGAGAGAATGTGTATGGTAGCATTGTGGTGTGCTCAAGACTCGCCGGAGGCTAGGCCTCCGATGAGTGCCGTGGTGAAGATGTTGGAGGGAGGAGTGGACATAAAGCCGCCTCCTAGACCATTTCACTACCTGTTTTCAGTAGGCATGCTCAATCCTGTGGCCGGCACTGGCAACACTTCAGACTACTCAACAAGCGAGGGAACTGATTCGTATTGGTACAAGGACACAACTCCAATCATGACCAAATACGAGATACAAATGGCTAGTTCTTCATCAAATACTTGAATTTAATTTTTCATATGTTGGTTAAAGATTTCAGACAAGTAATACTGTGATAAAATGTTCTTTTAGTAGTAGATATGTTTGATATTTGGTTTAATCTTAACAACTTCATGTGTCTAGCTCGGAGATCAGAGTATTTGTTTGCTAAGGCAGTACCTGTAACATTTGTAGCTCATTTGTTCTTCCATGAGAGCCTAGATCTGTCTAATTTGTAGTTTGATTCTCATTTTTATAAGATTAAAGCTATTTTTGGCTGTTATTAATGCATAACATATTTAAAACTGTGTTTCACAAATAAAAAGCTCTTCCTAAACTAGCCCGATATTAATGTTGGGGCGGATTCCAGCATCTCGTAAGGTTGGTATACATATTTTTGTAAGAAAATAATTTAAGCATGAACACATTTAAGAAAAAATTTGTGAAACAATTTAAATACAGACAAATACTTAACAATCATAATAAAAAATATTGTTAAAATTATCAAAAAATAAATAAATATTTTTTTTATATAACTAATAAAAAATATTTATTGATACAATTATTATTAATTTATACAAATTCGATGCTTGTCCAACTTTAAACTTTATTTTCACACAATCTCTAACCTTGTTAAGAAGATAATAAACTTGTTTCAATAGAAAAAAGTAAGTTGTGTGATATTGGTTTCCCTCAAACTCAAAGGGCTTGAATTCTCAAATTTAATTTTTAGGATAATTTACACTAACCTTGTATAAGGTTTGAATTAAATTACACACGAATACATCGTTTAACATTTATTACTTTAACCTTCACTGAGATTTGACGCATATGCTCAACGACACTCCCTATGCTTTCTTCTCGACAAAACTATTGATTAAATTTTATAAAATGACAAATTTACTCTTCTCTTATATGAAAATCATGTCATTTCTTGTATGAAAATTAGGTATCAACTACTTTTTACACTTAAAGTTACCGCCACCGAGGAACGAAGGGAGGTCAAAGTAGTAAATATTGAATGATCAACGGTATGTAATTTGTCAAAACTATAGGGGATAACAGTGTAATTTGTCCAAACCATTGTGTACAGCCTTGTTATTACACTGCAACTTTCATTTGCAGCAGAAGTCACTCCCCAGCAGTCCCCTCCGAGTTGAATTGGAAATGCCTGCTTGAAGTAGCCTGCACAAACTTTTCTCTCTCCACTACTGGCGTCGCAAACAATGGCCACCATTTTTAGGGCTCGCCAATCCGGTGGAAAAATGGTGAGAGAGAGGCGAATGGCCGCTCCGAAAAGCCCTTACGAGCGCCCAACTCCTCCCCAAAACCACCCACATTGGCTCACCGGATTCGTTTTCCCTGCAACGAGGATGATCGCTACCGGTGCCGGAAAACTTCTCTCCTCCGTCCTTCTCGACACATCGTCATCTTCGGACAGGGATTCCGGTTATGGTATGCCAATGCCAACCCTCTTCAATTTCTTATGTTGCATTTTGGTTTCAATTTTCACCTTTCGTTATCTGCATATTTGTAGAACAAATAATGTGCTATTAGAAAATCAAAGGGTTTGACTGAAAAACCTACTTTAGAGTCAAAGTTGCTATTAAGTCACAGACGTTCTGTAAATCTATACCGTGAATATGTATGTATGCCATGGTTTGCATTTGCAGGTGTAACGGAATAGGTATCGGCATAATGTAATGGAATCAGTTTTTCTTGATGTAGAACCTCTAATACTTCCCTTAGGTGCTGCCAATGAGAATCTTACGATAGACTGTAAATAAAAAATGGCATCGAAATACACCATTACAAACTTCCCAATAAATGGCTTCAAAACTTGATTCATCAAACGCATAAAGGTGCTGGGTGTGTTTGACAACCCAAAAGGCATCACCATTCACTTATAGAGCTCATCTTTCGTTTTACATGATGTGTTCCATTCATCACCATTGCGAGTTCTGATTTGGTGATAACCACTCTTCAGATCAATTTGGTTGAAGACTTTTTCCCCATGCAACCTGTCATCTAACCGTGGAATATGGAAACGATACTTTATTTTAAATTTGTTGATTGCTCCATTATCAACACACATGTCGGTATTTGATACATGTCCAACACAGACATGACATATTCACAGAATTGTTTGTACTATTACTTTTGCGGCTATAATAAACTATAATATGAAGTTGCCATAGCTTTTAAGCCCTATTTTTCTTCCCGTAATTAGTATGCTTTCAAGCCTTTCTATATGCATTGACACTTAATTTCGTTTTCCTGTTTGCAGAGGATGACATCGACAATGATAGTGATGATAATGATATCCCTCCTCTCGAGGTTGAAGAATTGATTAAGGTAACTAACTGTACTACTTTTATGTCACTCTATTTGTGTTAGCTCCATGTTTATGATTCGAAATTGAATGATGGACAAACATGCTTACTCATATGTACTCAAATGGCAACGTATACTCATAATTATACTAGCCATTTTTTCAGGTTCATGATTAAATACTATGATTCCATTTTCTCATTCTTTATTTATTCTTTATTTTTTATTTTATCATACACCAACTCTCCTATTATATTACTTTTTAAAAGTTATTTCTAATGACTATATAGTATGTTACTTTTAAAGAAACTAATCTACCCTTCCTTACTGGTGGTCCATGGATCTACACTCTACATTGTATGTGTCTACACCACCCTAGCCTTTTTTTCCATTATTGTATTACTAATAAGCTCCAATCCTAACTTCTCCTTCACATGTTGATCATTCACCCTATCTCTTCTTGTCACTTTGATCATCCATCTCAGCATTCTCATTATAGTTACATTTATTTGTTCTTGTTTCTGTTTTATCTGAGAGCTGGCCTAGTGTCCGTCTTGTAGCTTTTCCTCTATACTTACATGATATTCTTTATCTCATGAGACATGACTAGCTTGCCTCCATTTTATCCATTCTGATCTATTTTTTTTCTTCTTCTTTATTTATAAACAAGATTTCATGAAAGAGCACTCAAAGGGGAGCATATCTTAAGAATAACCACACACAAAAGAAGCCAACTCTATACTCTTTATCCACAAAACTTACGAAGTCCTCCACAGATTTGCTAGGCTGCCCTTTAGCCCTAAAATAGAGAACCCAAAATTAAATGCTTTAACACCGAAATTTCCAGATCATCGAAGGACCTCATGGTCCTCTCGCATCACAAGCCACACCACGTACAAAGAGAGGCTATCCTCTAAGCATCTTGAAATTGTCTTCCCATTGTACATTCCCTCCAAGCCTCAAGCAGATCATTACTTATAAAATAAAAAAATAAAAATAAAAAAGAAGAAAAAAAAAAAGAAAAGAAAAAAGAAAAACCGCCTCAAGCATGCTCACCTTGTAAACTGGCACTACACAATGCACACCAAAAATAGCAAAGAGCACAGCCCAAACATCCCTAGCTATTGGGAAATGCAAAGGAGATGATTCACGGACTCCTCATTTCTTTTGCACATACAACACCAATTTATTACAATCGGGTGCCTCTTCCTTAAATTGCCTAGCATCAAAATCCTTCCTAAGGGTGCTGTCCATAAGATGATACAAATAATAATTAAAATAAATCCCCCCTTGAGGGGGGCTCTTGTTCTGCTAACTTTGATTGTACATTTTGGGGTCATGTACGAGAAAAGAATCTTTTGGCATTATTAAATATGTGGCACTTACTTTATATTACATCAGAAGAACGGAACTTCATCAAGAACAGCCAAGCGCTTTAGGAAGGAGCCTCACCTAACTGTTGAGAAGAGTGAAACGAAGCACGTAATTGAAATTATTGAACCGCTACTTTTGCAGGAGACCTTTTCAAGGTAATTGAGAAAAGCTGTCTCTTCACCGTTCTGGTTTTCTTACGTGTGAAGTCTTTTTGGCTGCATATTGCTGATTCTATTTTCTTTTATCTGTTGTTTGACTGCTAGGATCTTGTTTGCTTCTTGTTGTAGCTTTTCTTCTTTCCAATTTTGGCTCTACAAATTCATGTAGTAGCATAATTAATGTATGTGATAGCCTTTTAGATTGAAGTATTCTTATTATCTTTCTGCATCAAGCTTTACATGGTTTCATTGCTATCTGCTAGAAATATCATGGTTCGTAACTTTTTCATAAACTTGTATTGATGTCATTCACTTTTGGATCAATCTGAGTTGAAGCCCAAAATGGTTTTTTGCAAAACCTTTATCAATATATGATTTTCTGCATTCATCTTTCATAGTATTTTTATAATTGCATGAATTTGTTTTATTCTCAAGTCAAGGGGCCAATTTTTGGTGCAGTGGTAAATTATTGGTCCGGAAAGCACGAGGAATGAGGATGCTGTTTCGAACATGAGAGCAGCTATTTTTGTGCAAAATAAATATCAATCAGTTAGGTCTGTGTTTTTTGATGATAATCTTGACCTTTATTACAGATTAGGATTTGAAAAATAAAAGGAAAATGTGGAATTAGAAGAACTTAAATTGGGGTACAAAGGTTCAAAGATTAACAAGGGTAAAAGTGGAAAATCTAGAAAAGGTGGTTTGTTCAGACGAGACAAATGTTTTTTTTTTTTTTTTTTTTGATAAGTTAGACGAGACAAATGTTCAAACTAATGAACCATCCAGATGGTGAAATAACAATAATGGTGTATCCATTATCGCATGCAACCCCACCCTATAATAAGCGCAGGGAAGGAAATAGGAAATAAAAGGAAAAAGGAGATAAGAAGGAAAGAGATGATAAGGCTGGTCTGCCTTTGTCCTAGTGGCTTTGGGTCTTAACTCTCAATTTCTAGGTCAAGGTTTTATGACTGGTAGACAGCAAAAAAAGGGGAAAAAAAAAAGGAGAGATTAAGAGAAGCTAGAAAGGGAGGAAAATAAAAGAAGAAAGAGGAAAACATCAGTGGATAAGAAAAGAAAGCAAACACTCCAATGGGTTAGGAACTTCTCTCCTAAATTGCTATTTCCGTTCTCCCAGATTATATGTCTTGCCTGTGTGCTTGTGTTGTCTATTTTGTTTATATACTTTGCTGGATATATGATTGTATTTTGGTTGAAATACATATGGATTGTGTTTTAGGTTTTGGATGATCAGGGCTTGAAGAAATAAGAGAAAGAATAAGTGACCAATGCAAAAAAGTGTCGTAGACCCACATATTTATATGAATGATAACTGATAAGTAAGAATTACAATAACATCCCACGTTATAATTTTTTGCTTATTACACCTGTTGCAAGAGCATTTTCACATATTCCACTAGTTCCCCTCAAGTTGGTGCATGGATATCTCTCATGCCAAACTTACATAGAATAGAAATACAAAAAATTACTACTCAAACCCTTAGAGAGCACATCCTTTGACTTCACGAAGGGCATTTAAATCAATCCATTATTTAACTTTTCGTTGATAAAGTTTCTGTCAATCTCAATATCCTTCGTTCTATCGTGTTGGACCAGGTTATGCACAATGCTAATGGCTGCTTTGTTATCACAATATAGTCTCACAGGTCCATCATCAATGATACCCAAATCAATGAGGAGGGGAGACGTTCGAGCCCGGGTGTGGGCAAAAAGTATGTGTGAGTGTGTTTCTTGCCAAGGTAAAAAAAAATATAAAAAATTTTGCAACCTCTATCCCAAGAAAATACCGTAAATTCTAAGTCTTAAATCTCAAATTTTTGGGCCAAGTGAGCTTCAACTTGAACACCTCATCAGTATCATCTCCAGTCATCATGATGTCATCTACATATACAATGTGGACGGTCATCTTGCCCTTAATTCGCTTGATGAACATGGTATGATTGGCATTACTTTGCTTGTACCCAAAGTGGATCATAGCCTTGTGAAATCAGTCAAACCAAGCCCTTAGAGACTTCTTCAAGCCATGAAGCACCTTCTTTAATTTGCATACCTTTCCTTCTGTAGGATTTGTAGAGTGTTACATATCTACACCCACATAGTTATATTACAATAATACCCATTAGGAATGATAGTAAATACGTTTATTTTCCTTGCTGGATATATTTATTTGCTCGTGTTAGTGATTTCATTTTCTTGCATGGTACATTTGGAATGGTAGTAAATACGTGCATAATCTGTTCTCTGTGCATGGGCATGGATGGATGTGCATATAGGTCTGGGATTTGAATTACAAGGTTTTATCTGACTACAAGGATTGAATGGGAGTTAATTTTGTTCTGAGAAAGGCACACATCAATTTAAATTTATAATTTTTTTAATATATGTGATATTACATGCATGAGAATTTGTAGTTCATATGATATTTCTTATTAGTGCATAGAGGTCTGGATGTCTATGATTTTGCAATATATGTACAAGTTAATATGAATTTAGTGTTGTGATTGGTTGTTAATGTTGGATTGTAGTGGTCTTGGCTACAAATGAGTTTGTCTGAGTTTAGTGGTCTTTGGCTATGAATATTGGATTAGTTTGTCATTGGGATGGATGAGATTTGGACATGGATTTGTTTGAGATGGATTGTGGCAGTTGGTTAGAAAAGTGACAATTTGCAGTGTCAGGATTGACTCCAGGAAGACCTCAGGTGCACTGTGTTAGGGATGACTTCAGGAAAAGTTCTCAGGAGAATGATCCTGGAGGAAGATGCTTGTACTTGGAGGATAATGTTAGTTGCCTTGAAAGGTTTGGCGTCCCAAAAAGATCCCTACTGCAACTCTTCTTTTAGTGGCTCATCATGCCAGAGGATCTCTCCACGTACAGTGAGAGTCACCACCTGCTTTTGTGGCACAAACCAATTCTTAGCACATTATATTGCCATGTCCTTGTCACAACAATGCCATGGACACTAAATCCACTTCGCATCATATGGCTCCATGTACTCCGATCCACAGTACAACACATAGGGTCTCATAGGCGATAATTCCATGTTGCATCATATGGTCCCATAGACCCAAATCCGCATCACAACACAATCGTTCTCGTGGGCAAATAATTTCTTGCATTTGACTTGTCATTTTGTCAACGCGAACATATTGAATTACATCCACTTCGCATCATATGACTCCAGATCCACTTCGTCCTCAATTATGGTTCAGACTTCACAACCATTGCTCACAAACACATGGTACTAAATGCCACAAAGCTATATGTTGACAATAGACATTGTCCTCTGGAACCCAATTAATTTCCCTTACATGCAATCTACCATAGAGATCACAAGAACCCTGATATATGACATAATACTTACTATGTCACAATCTACTGTTGAATCTCACAAACTCCAATCCACATGCTATTCCGATCATTCACATAAACCTGAACATACACGATTAGTATCACAAGCATCACATGGAACCCAATTAATTTCCCATACTTTCTCCCAATCACACACCACTATGGCCCCCAAATCACACCCAAATCCATTGACTCAAATTTAATTGCACATTCTATAAATTTAATCATAATTCATATATTTACATTGAATAATCAGCCTACTTTAATCTTCCTTTATGTGATTACCCAACTGCAAGCCTTAATTGAATTTAATTGATATTCTTAATCTTACTACGTCTTTACCATGCTTTCATATTATGGACTGAATAATTTATTCAGGCTGAGTCCCCATCGGGACTGATCCATGTTGCTGTGCAATTTGTGAATCATTTTTTTCTTTCTGAAAAGGTTCTTTTTAAATCAAATTTGGAATTGTGGAATCACCTAATTTTCCATTTTACTTTCTGGGCCACTTTCAGACGGATTCCAGTTCTGATGGTACGTTGAACATTTTTTTTGGGAAGGTGATAGCATGTTGAACATTGTAGGCTAATGAAAGTATGCCGTGTTTGTTAAATTGTGGATCCTTTGGAGGGGAGGAATATTAGGATATCTGGTAAATGTATTTCTGGACTTAGGCTGTACTTCACAGCGTGGTGGGTTGAACTATTAAAGTTCTAACTAATTTCTGTCCTCCACTTTTTGTTACTTCAGATTTTCTGTTTCGGTTTTATTCCTTTAATTACTATTGCACTACGTGGATGTTGTGCTGGTATTCAAGATTTCAATCCAAGTAAAGACATAAAAAAGAAAATATTTGAACCCACAATCAAGGCTGTGAGACGGAACCGGAAAGTCAAGGAACTGAGAGACAAGCTACTCTTTCTGTACTGTTTAACTGCCATTAGCTCTAAATCTGCACTTCACCTTTCAAATTGCATAAACTTAATTTTGAGATGTTTATGGGTTTCACTCTGCATTTTGGTTTACAAGACAAAAATTTGCTGGAAAAAATTAATATAAATGTATGTCTGGTGTTAAGTTGTACTTTATCTAGGTGGTGGATTGGGATGTTGCATGGTGCAATGGGATTCTTGGACTGTCAAGTGTGAGTATTCCTGTTCGGATCCTGAGAGCTGCCACTTTGTGCAAACAATGACAAAGTTATGTCTGTTTCCAATTTGCCCCTCCCTACACCCTTGATTAACTGGGACCACACTGGGTAATGACCCTTTTGTCTGTGCTCCACTTTTTTGTTACTTTTAGTTTTCTGTTTTAGTTTGTTTATTGTTTTGCCTTTTGCATTAAATAAATGGGGAACTGATATTCAGGATATCATCTTCTCATGTCTGTGGGTGTGCGTGTTATCTTGTATATGTCTGCATTGTACATTGTCATTAACTTTAATCATGCAGGCAGCAATTCGATCACTTTAATCATGCAGGCAGTAATTCAATTAGTTTTACTTATTTCTCTGACAAGATTATGTTTCTTTCTCACTATCCTGCACTTTTTTCTTTTCTTAGCTACAGTCAAACCTTTTGAATTCTGAATGGTATTAACCTTTGACCAGGGAAGAAAGTGACAGACTTATAAAGATCATTAATTCACGAGCTGTGGATTGTTCCAATATAAAAGTGGGGCAGGATGGAAGACTAAGTGAGATACCAAGCAGAACAGTTACCAATGGTATTTCTTTTCATGGACTCTGAAAACACAAAGAAAGACTAGAATTCTGTTGCACAGTACTTATATACGACTAATGGTGTTAATTATAATGCAGATATTCCTGGTCTCTGCAATAAAGCTGTCATGGAAGCAAAAAAATGGTTAGAGGAAAAGAAAGAGGGATCGAGTTCAAAATCAGACTTGGATTATGGAACCTGTACTTTTAATTTGGTTGAGCAACCACATGTTAGTAACTCCGTATCTGATATTCTAATACCATCACATTCTCTCATGCGCTGCACTAGGTTTCAAAGATTTAGTGTTATGCTAGATTCTTGTTTTCCTATAACTGAGATTCGTGAATTCATCTTGTGACGGATCTTGGCACCTTGGGATCAGAGGTTTTCCTTTTCATTTTGTTTTTAATTTTAATTCCAGACGGAGGATACTTGTCATCTTGTTTAGCCCCCATTGTCACTATATAGAAATATTTGTGCTGAGTATTTAAAATCATCTAAATCTTGGTGAATCTTTAATGCTTATTTTTAATCATAGTTTCCCCTATTTACAGGCACGGCAATAATCTCCTTGCTTGCTTGAATTATATTTCTTGACTCTTTGTCCATTGATGCATATAGATGCATTATGTATTTGGGATTTTTGTTTACTCAGTCCCTCCGTTCCTCCTCTCTCTTCTAGGAATGGCAAACTTTTTTACCTTGGCAAGAAACCACGCACTTACCCACTTTGCCCCTAAGGGGACTTGAACCTTCGACCTTCTATTTTGGAAGGTGAGGAAGTGCCACTAGAATTTAAATAAGACCTTTTTTTGCATAAATATGTTGCATATTTATTGAAAGTTCTGGAGCTCGTGGTGTTGGACTTGAGTTGGTCATTAACTCCTCACTGTTAGTGATTGTTTTTCTTTTCTTTATTTATTTATTATTATTTGGACTTGATTTTTTATTGTATTTCTCACTCTCTTGAAGGAATCTAGTAGGTAGGGGAAGTAATGGGATGAGTTTCACCATTGGTGTCTTTACCTTGTGCTTACCACACAGTAGAGACATATCATTACGATCGTGATATGCCACTATGAAACAACTTGTAAATTAACATATTTTTCTATTCAGAAGAGAACAATTTTGCATGGACATGGTACATAGTCTGCTGACAATTCTGAAAGGCCTTGTTGCCCTGTGAATGGTCTCTTAAGGTTAAAAACTTAGTGTAAGGTGTATGCATTAATGCATTAGGTACATGCCTATTGGTTAGTATTGTAATATACTAGAAAATTGTTCCACTAATGAAATTTAAAATGAAAGAGAAAATATTGATGAGCAACAAACAACTTACAACATATTTAAATAGTTTCTCAACTTTCAGGAGCATAGGACCCATTGCTTGTTTAAATGGTAAAAGCTTAGCAGATAAGTGTGAGGACACCGAATTTAAGTACGAGAGCAGCCACTTTTTAGTAAATAATGTCAAAGTTTAGGCATATCTCTAGTCTTCCACTCTCAACATCCCTCATAGATGGGGCTAACCTTTTGTCAACCCTCTCAGGAGGGTGTAGCATAGCTAGAAAAGAATAATTTTTTAAATTGAGGAATAAATTATATGAAATTTTGCAAGCTAATAGTGAGTAAAGGAAATGGTAAATATGTAAGAAGGTAAAATATAATTTCGTGCAGAACTTCTTTAATACAACAAAGCCATACTGTCAAGTTTCAAACATGTCTGATGGGCTATATGATGACTACTTTTTCATGGTTTTAATTATAGATCATGTGTCTTTTCTCCTTGCTTTGATCAATATTCTTTTATGGCCTGTGTCTTGCCTTAAACTTGAATCATATTCCATTTGTGGATGTGCTTGCCATTGTTTTTCATTCCCTGGGAGCGTATTCTCATCCTGTCCTCACTATATGCATATACTACCACTATCTCATATGCACGAATTATTTTCTTTTCTTGCATGTCTGCTCAACTATTGTACACCATCATTTTATCTGGTCTTTTTATAGACATTAATATTCTTGACTGCTCAACATTTTGTTTCCTAGAGCATCTTTGGTATTGTGGCTGTAGCCTATAACAAGTGTAGTACAATTTTCCTCCACTTCTATGGGAATTCAACTTTTTAAAGACATTTTAAAAGTACATCGTTTTCCACTTCATCTATTCTTCATGAATTTATTTATCAATGAAGATGAATTGTTGTTTGCTAATTGCTCTGTACTTTGTCATGGATGATTGATGGAAGAAAACTGAATTGCCTACTAATGGTATTTCTTGGTTAGTAAGCTTGACTATGATTTTGTTTATAATCCTGAAGTTATATTTGACCTATTTCTTAGTCTTTTTTCTTTAAACCTTTATGCTACGACTAGCATGCATGAATGAAATGAAGCAGCCCGAGCAGGAATGCAATGCATCATGGAATTGAACAAGAATGATACATGAACATAATGGCCCTTTTATTCCACTGTTTGGGCTTTTTATTCAAATTTTTTTTTTCTAGCAACCACAACTAAGAGAGATATAATGAAATGTTTGGGTAATGAGAAAGGAAAGTACTTTCAACGGAACTTCCTTTGGGGGTGTTGTGGAGAGTAGTTCAAGTATCATATTGTCAAATGGGAACAGGTTTGCAGGCCTCTTCAGTTGGGAGGGCTTGGAATTAGGAGATTGGCCCCTTTCAATAGTGCTCTTCTTGGCAAGTGGCTTTGGAGATTTGGCAGTGAAAGACAGATTATGGAGAAGGGTTATTTCGTGTCACTTTGGGGAGGAGAGAGGAGGGTGGTCAGTTAGACCAGTCAGGTCTGCTTGTGGAGTTGGGGTGTGGAGGGCCATTGGAAAGGGGTGGGATGTTTTTTCCAAATATATTAAATTCAGAGTTCGGGATGGAAGGAACATCCAGTTTTGGGAAGATTCATGGTGTAAGGATAGGCCATTGGCTCTTCTGTTCCCCAGGCTTTTCAGGATTGTTGTTGACAAACAAACTATGGTTGTTGACTGCTATCGCCTTGATAGCGAAAAGTTGTCTTGGGATGTGCGCTTTCGGCGAGCTTTTCAGGATTGGGAGTTGGATGATGTCACTGGGTTTTTGGCTCTCCTTTACAGACAGGAGGTGGAGGG
>JAOTQH010174946.1:0-14894 GCA_025631255.1 Cornus kousa
AAAGTGATGTAACCTTTTGGCTCTTTGTGCCTTGAATGTAGGCCTTAGTGACTGAACCACGTAATATATGTGTTCTTGTTTCATTTCTCTCCATTTCTATTTCATTATTTACAACTTGGTATCAGAGCCTAATTTCTCTTCCTAAGTTCAGACCCCTATTTTAGGGTATTCCCTTAGCATCTGAAATGTTGCTAAGGGTTTTTCGGTGCTATTTGTGACTTGTTTAGGCTGCCAGTTTGTTCTACAGTAATGTTCTTCGCCTTTGACGTATCTCCGGCAGTCTTTTGTTGACTTGTTTAGGCTGTCGGTGTGTTCGGTAGCATTGTCTTCATCTTTGCCATGTCTCCGTAAGTTTTTATCGATTTGTTTGGGCTGCCGGTGTGTTCGGTAGCATTGTCATCGCCTTTGTCGTGTCTCCGGCAGATTTTTGTTGACTTGTTTGGGTTGTCGGTGTGTTCGGTACCATTGTCTTTCGTCTTCTCTCCTCTCGTCTCTCTTCTCTCTTCTCTCTTCATCATTCACACTTGTTGCTATTCGTCATCTCAATGGCAAGTTGGGTATTCATGCTCCAACTTGAGGGGGAGTATTGAAGATTTAATGGAGGAATCAGTGGAGGAAAAATCTTTCTGTAATTGATGTTGTTTCCTATTATTGGGAATGAATTGAGAAAGTATTGTAAAAGTGATGTAGCCCTTTGGGCTCTTTGTGCCGTAAATGTAGGCCTAGTGGTTGAACCACGTAATATATGTGCTCTTCTTATTTCATTTCTCTCTTCACTTTTATTTCATTATTTACAACTACGACGATAGCAGTCACTCACCAAGGCGTGTCAATCTTCCAAATAATGCACAACGTTTTATATTTAAAAGAGAATGTCCCTTAATGCTAACACGTCCCATTATAAGCCACTTCCCGCAAAATACTGTCAAAGGCTAAGTTTGTTTCTAGCATTTCCTACTATGTGTGGAACATACACAGGATGATTTTAATTAAACTTTAGAAAGATGGTAGGAATTAGGAGCAAAGAATCTAAAATGTGAAGTCCAGAACTGAACCTTCCAAAAGACAAAATTAGTTAATAGACTAGTCACATAAGAATAAGACTCAAACTTCTTTTTTTTCACACACACAAAAAAAAAAAAAAAAAAAGAACAGAAAAAAAAAAGGGGAAAGTTCTAAGCTAGGAAGCATGGACACTCCTCTAGGGGTGACGGCCCGTGACAGACGGCATGCATGGGACACAGCCGGACACGTGTCTGACATTAATGTCCGGGAATTTGATTTTTTATTTATATATTTTGGTTGAACACAACATGGACACATCTGGGACACTTTGATGACATGGCAGAACATTTTTTGCAATTATATTTTTTAACAAAAGGAGCTCCAATGTAGTTTTAAAACATATTCTGGGTTAACTAGGAAAACAACATAAATTTTAAGAAAACAAAAACACGTGTCAGCCAACATAAAAATATGATGTGGGTGAAGAACTCATCCAACCCCTGGATATTATAGTACATAAAATGTACATTTTCCTTTTCAAACAGTGGAAAGATCAGGAAGTATGACAAATAGCAACTGAATCATGACTTGAGAAAGGAAAAAGACATACCATTATCATCAGAGAGTAAGTATCTTCCTTGAACTGTAGTTCTGCAAATGTGTTTGTCTTGGAGGCTGATATCCTTCCTATAATGAAAAAGTTTAACAAATTAGGATAACAATTTCAGAAAAGAAAAAGGGAAAGGGGGAAAAACTTTAAAATAATTGTTTTTTTGATAAATTTAATTTCACTCAATATAAAAGAAATTAAAAAGCATAACAAGTAGAATATGGATATATGATGATTGTCGCATAAGGAGTAGAAAATCATAAAAAAACGTTACAATATACAAGATTTAATAAATTTCAAAAGCTTAGTATATCACATCATGAACCTGGTACTCAATTCATAAGCACTCTGCTCATGCATTAGGTACAATTAGGTTTTTTTTAGTGCTTTTTAATGGAATTTTACTTATAAAAAAATCATGTACAATTTGGATGACAAGAAATTTTGGAATGATACAGCAACCACACCAACCTCAAACAGCTCCAAGATTTGATCTTTCTTTGCCTTCAAAGCCTTCCCATCATTAAAGCTACGTTTATCACCAAAATATTTGAAGGGTAAGGATTATATTTCTTTCAACTATTTAACCTGACATTATTGAGAACTTGAGAACATGAAATTCTCCATTGAACTAAGATATTAAAACTACTCAGTAAAGTCAGATTTAGTTTTCCAAAAATGAAATACAAAAATTCAGGTTTTATTTGCTCTATTTTCTCCATGGCCGAGAAAAGATTTTCAGAAATACTTTTGACAATGAATATTGAAAAGTGCTACACATGATTTGTTAATTTGTTATATTGAATCAATGTAGGTGTCTAAAAGTCAGGTTCACAAATAAGTTATAAATCTCATTCACTGGACATAAGGGCAAAATTGAATCAACAAAAGCACCAATGTTTTACCTCTCCATCAATATCCCCAGGCAAAACCCAAACTATCTAACATAGCATGTCTCATACAGGGATCTCATTCAATCCAATATATTCATGATAAACACGGTCAATCTAATAAATTTCATTCTATTGAAGAAGGAAAGTTTTTTTCTTCTTTCACCACTGACGTATCTTTGGTACATATTTGAAAGTAAGCCCTTATGACCAATACTAAAAATTTGAAACATACGCATGTCATGCCAAACTTCGTATATTTTGAAGTGTACACATGAAAATATATATATATATCAATAGTTAACGTGTTTTACATTTAAATAACATATGAAATATTTAATTATAATAGGTTGAAAAATCACTCCAATTATCTTTAGTGATATATCATTATATATATATTTTTTTACTTGTCAAAAAAAAAAAAAGTATAGTAATTTTTTACTGTATTTGTGCCCTGTTTCTTCTCACTTGTTCTCAGACTACTATAATCATGGGTATGGGTGTCCAGTCCCAGTATTAACTTTCTTTAAATGACGATTTTAGTCACTAATTTATTGACATGGAAGTTATTATAAGATTCGTTTCACTTTTGACATATTTTATTTTTAAAATTGTGCATGTCTCATTTTTGCATTATGAAGGATGTGGTCCATTGACCCACTGATGTCTCCACTTGAAAACCCCTTGGTAAGTCTTGTGTTCCCACAACTCTCCTTTTTTCCCATGTTGCGAAGATGGTTTGGATGTATAAGGTTCCTCCCTCAGTCAAAACTCTGTTGTGTAATAGACCCTAAGGAGCTTCATATAAGAGAACATACTCAAATATAAAATACCTAATAGACCTATCACTTCGCTTCTTCCGGTATGTTTTGAGGACATATCACAATTAATCATTTGTCTATGTATTTTGAGGTGACTCGTCACAATAGAAATTGCTTCTTCCATATGGGAGATAACATTTGGGTTCCTCAAACTCGCATTTCTTCCTTCACTTCATCCAGAACTCTAGGTTTTGGGGGTATTAGGAAAAAGCAAGATTGTGGCCTCTATTTGGTTAATATTAGGAAGAAATTTATAAGTTCAATGGCAGATCTGATAATACAAACCACTGAAACACAACTTGTATCAAATGTTCTGGTTAACCTTAACCTCTAGGCTTTCTAGAGGAACTTCTCTATTATTGATTCTCCGCCATTTGAACAAAGAACTTCATCTTCTAGACACACTTAAGCCTCACTTCATCGGGTTTTTTTCTTTTTTGATAATTTAGGCCATTGAAGTGTTGTAAGGATATCAACAGATCATAGCGCAAAAATCCTTTTCACTTACTCGAAGCCTTTTTGGTTTTAGAGTTAGTTTAAGAGTAAAATATACTCCTACAAAGGAATCCTACTAGTATTCCATAATGGATATGATGTAATACCAACCAATTGATGTAGAACAAAAGTATATGAAACCTAGGACATTGTAGCTTTGATAGCAAGTTGACACAGTATCAGAAAGAAACAAGGTTAGAAATAAGAAGATGAGATAAGGTCAGAAAAAGCAGGGAGAGATATGAAGGGGAAGAGAAAATAGACGAAAGAATAGGCTAGACAGACCGAGGGGAAGAGAACGTAAGAAATGGGGAAAAAAGAACACACAGAAGAGTAATATAAATCCACAATGGTATTCAATAATCAAAAACTGAATAATTTACACCTTTATATAGGTAAGATAAAAAGCAAGATAAAAGGCAAACCCTAAAGAAAAGGTAAAATAAGAAAATACAAAAATAATCATAAACATTATACATTATAAAAATAATAAATAAATAAACTTAACCTTAATTTTATCTATTCTTACGTCTTCTACAAAAGTAGAGGTAAACCACGTGTGGCTAAAAGAAAAGAAGAAGAAATTTTTTTGACACATCCTCATATGAACTGTAAGCAATGCACCTCAAACGTTGGAATGTCCTCTCTTTTAGTGAACACATATATAATGCAGTGTAAATATTCCAAGCAATGAAATAGGTTTGACAAGTATATATGTGAGGCAATAAGCCTTTGGGAATTATTTTAACAGGTTCAAAAGGGTCATTATACAGTAGTGTACTCGTTAGTTAAGGGTATTGGGAGGAGGAGACTGGACACAAACCCAATCTTTGACATTATTTGCACAAAGAGGTAGTCTTTTAATATCAATGAAATTGATAGACACAAATAAAGTTTCCAAGCAAGAGCTCTCAACATTGAGGTGGCCAGAACACATGCTAATCTCAAATTACTAAGGATGTCACATTTGAGAAAGGGATACATCACCATAATTGTGGACAAAAATAAGATCTTTGATGTTTCACAAGACAAGGAACAATAAAAAAATATATAAAAAGGAAAGTAAGAAGAGAACAATTCCGTATTGGACAATGATGAAAATAATATATCAAAATACTGCAGAAAATCACATGATAAATGCCACATCATAGCCATCTTCTACAATAATC
This sequence comes from Cornus kousa, assembly GCA_025631255.1. Taxonomy (NCBI): domain Eukaryota; kingdom Viridiplantae; phylum Streptophyta; class Magnoliopsida; order Cornales; family Cornaceae; genus Cornus; species Cornus kousa. Next base: position 4,991 of record JAOTQH010174946.1, read on the forward strand.
TACATTTGAGAAAATTTATAACTTTATCAAACAAATGAATGCAACTAGATTAGAGAAGAGAGAGTAAATAATTTGATCTTATTCACAAATTCCACAATATTTTACGCTGACAACAGTAATTTGACCAATGCTCTCCAGAATCTCCAGATTTTGTTCTCGTAACTTCCAATGAATTAAGGAATAAAGCAATGTATTTTTTTTTTTGATAAGTAAGGAATAAAGCAATGTATTACAACTAAAATCAGAGAATTGTATACTCATTACAAGAATAACTTAGAAAATTGAAACTTTTTTACTTTATTACAGTTTTGAGCATAATGCAAGATAAATTTGCACACCAATTATGAGAATGACTATGAAATTCAATCTACATTTATAATAACAAAAGAGTAGAGAACCTTAATTATATAAATTTAAAATTATTTTCAAGCACTTTCTAAACAATAAGAATCAGGGCCAACACTTAAAAGAAGATTAAAAAAGTTCACTAATATCCAAAACTCTAATATTTCTAACACGCTTATTACAAGAATTGAACAAAAAATACCAAGAATTTGGATAAAATTACTTCTACGAAGCTACTTGCATTCAACAATTATTCAAGAACTGACGAGAATATATTTGTTAGATTACAAGTTTACCCCTTTACCTACCACCTAGGTTTCTTGCATACTACAAATTACCATATATAATTACACCTACCATATTCGTATCTATAGGTTACTTGTTTATCACTCACCTACCCCAAACCTTCTCCTATATATATATAGGAAATGTAATCTTCATTACTTCAATATAATATAATATATTTCTCTTTCTCTTTACTTCTAACATGGTATCAGAGCCTTTCAATATCTGGTAAAGAATCTATCAGTTTATCGTAATCACCGCAGGGGATGATCGTAATCACCGCAGGGGATGGCACCATCAGCCCCATCCTCGGCTGTGATTAACCTTCAAACTTATGCTTCTGGATCCCAACCTTCAGTCTCAAGTCCATAATCAGTAAAAGTCTTATTTAGCCGCCCAATCAACCTCCAAGGCACGTCAGCAACGGTGCTAGTAGCAGTGAGTCACCTGCCACGACAATTGACATGTCAAACACAGTCAGCAGCGGTGCCAACAAAAGTGCCACGTCACTTGCCACGTTAGTTTTCATGTCAGACAAAATTAGCAACGGTGCTAGCAGTAGTGTCAACATCAGACACAATCAGTAGCGGTGTAAGCAGTAGTGCTAACATCAGACACAATCAGCAGCGGTGCTAGCAGTAGTGCCACATCAGACACTGGTGCCAACAGTAGTGCCAACATCAGACACAATCAGCAACGGTGCTAGCAGTAGTGCCAAATCAAATGTTAATCGTGCCTCCATCTTCATCATGGGTGAAAACCCATCTCCACCAAATTTCTATCAACTTTGATGATATTGCCTTCAATCTCAAGTTAGGTTCATAATCACCTTAAGTTTGAAGGGGCAGTTATATTACAAGTTTACCCATTTACCTATCACTAGTGGTGGCAAATTACAACATGACCCGCCAACACGACTCGAACACAACACGAGTTAAGCAGGTTTGAAATGACCTTAAACAGATTTGGGTCATAAACGGGTTGACACGATTAACCCGTTTACTTAACCATGTCGGGTTAGGATTGAGGGGTTCAACCCGTGTAACTCGTTTATGATCCATTTAACTAAACATATTATAATTATTAATATGACCAATGTAATATGTTACTTGTTTAAACCCAATTACTATGGACAATTAAGTTATTTCAACAATAAACCTTGATTAGGCCTTATGATTTTTCTTCTTATTTTGAATATTTGGGTTAGTTATGACAATTTTTTTCTAGTATTTATTATTTGATTAAATATTAAATGTCTCGTTTGGATAAACAGCCTAAACATGTCATTAACGTTTAATAAACAGGTCGAGTTAGTGTTGAAGGTTCTTGACACGATTATTAAATGAGTCGGATTTGGGTTTACTTGTTTAGTATAATACCCCTACATTAACACAACACGATTATGACCCACGAACACGAATTGACACCCCTACCTACCACCTAGGTTTCTTGCATATTACAAATTACCGTATATTATTACGCCTACCATATTAGTATCTATAGGGTATTTCATACTTGTTCATCACCCACCTACCCCAAGTCTTCTCGTGTATATATATAAAGGACATACAATCTTCATTACTTCAATACAATCATATATTTCTCTCTCTTTACTTCTAACAATATCATTACACTGTTTGGTTGTTGAGAAAATGCATGAACATAAGAGAAACCCAGAATGTCTAATCTTGGGTTATTCGTTATGTAGCTGAGATGAGCTTTTCAATTTTCTCAAAGACTGAAACTATCAAGGGATGCTTCATTACGAATTTCCTATACAAAAAATGCATCATTACACTGTTTGGTTGCTAAAATGCAGGAACATAAGAGAAACCAGAATTTTTAATATCGGATTATTCATTATGCAGCTGAGATGAGCTCATTAATTTTCTTAAAAACGGAAACAACAAAAGATGACTGATTACGAATTTTCTTTACAGTTTCAACTATTTTCCGGGGATCCAAACAGAGGGTTAAGAGTAAAATTTACCTGATTGCTGATGCAGTGGATGAAAATTGAAGGATGAACAGATGAATTAATATTAGACTGAGATTTAAACGAGGTTTGGGCATTTTCGCCTTTCGATTTCAACAACGAAAAGCGAAGTGAAATTTAGGGCTCGTTTGGTTTCTCTTTTGATGATGCTCGGGGAGAATCGGGTCGGGTAAAATGCAGTCAGTTTTTTTAAACATTCCGTTTGGATTGGTATAAAAAAGACACAGGAAAGAAAATGGGGGATGTTTTGTTTACTTTTGTAAAAGGTAAAATGAAGAATTAATAAAAATAATCTAAAATTTAAGTGGTCATTTAGCAAAGACTATTTTTTGCAACGTTTTTGTTTTCTATTTTTACCGTCACAAAAAGTAAAAACATAATTTTGTTTTCTTGAGTGACAGTAAAAAATAAAAATGATGTTTATTAACAATTGTTGTTGTCACAATTTTGAAACCAAAAAATAATAACAATGTTTAATAATACATATTTGTTCCAGATATACATAATATTTTTAATTTTTTTTTTCCATTAGTACAAAGAAAACTTTAAATATGTATGCAATTCAATTATTTCACCGATATTAAAAATATGTATGCAATTCAATTATTGCACAAATATTAAAAATACTAAATACAGGATAATAAAATATAATAATTAATTTAAAATCACAAATCCTAATAATATCCAATACATAAATACAAAATAAGATATATTAAGACAAAAACACTGACCAATTATGTAAATAAGTGCATGCATATACATCATCTATACATTAATTATAAAATCTAGAATATATTTAACATATATTATAATATAATATAATATAGATATGGTATATAATAATATATTATTATATAAAATAAATAATAAATATATAATAAATCATATTTTTTTTGTACCAAAAAATAATTTACACTATTATATAATATATTATATTTTAAATATATATTTTTGTTAAATAAAAATTATTTACATATATATAATTATATATTACTACGTATTTATTTGTAAATAATTTTTATTAATATTTAATATGTAGCATTAGTATATAATATGAATAGCATACATTTTATTTGAAATGAATAGTGTATATGTAATAATAATAGTGAAAAACTAGGAAAATAATAATAATAATAATAATAGTGAAAACGTTTTTGCTTAATAGTGTCGAAAATATAAGAAACACTTTTTTTATGTTTTCTTCTTTCTTCACAAAAATAAAAAAACGTTTTTTTGTTACAGAAAAACAAAAATATATTACTAAACATTTTTTTTGTTTTTATTTTGCCTTTTTAGGGGCTGACAACATAAAACATAAAACATTTTTCGTTACTAAACACAACCAAAGTTAATATTTCTTGTTTCTTGTTGGTAAATACTAGTAATGTTATATTTGGTTGGACGAAAGAATCGAGTAGGGAGGGATAAGATGAGGAATGAATGAACGTTTTTGTGTGGGGCTGAAAGGAAGGGAAGAGGGGGACGAAGTTAAGACGAGTGCCTCCTCGCCTAATTTTGGAGGAAGTGATGAAAGAGAAAATTAATAACTACCTATAAATATCAATTTTCAAATTTAACCTTTTCAAAAAAAAATTGTAATTGATATTCACTTTTTATAATTTTGTAAAGTGTAAAAGTGAGGGTATCTTGGTAAAAGAATCTAAAACTCTCTTTTCCTTCCTTCCAAAGAAGAAGAAGAAGAAGAAGAAGAAGAAGTATCACCACATTCATTATTTCTACTATCTATTCCATTCAACCAAATAAAAAATAAGAGTAATATCTTTCTTTCCCAAGGGATGCCCATCCATCCTTCATCTTCTCTCTTCTATTAATTTTCCCATTCCTCCAACCAAAGAAAACATATGTGTATGTTTGGTGCACTTTTTTTTTCTTTTTTTATTTTTTATTTTGTAGGATATTGTAGAAGTGAATAGTGAAAAAAATGTGTTTGATAAAAATTATTTTCTTTTGCACAGTGCAGAAACGTTTCGTAAATAGTGGTAAAAAATTCATACACCATTTAATTTGGTGTTTTTACATGTTTCCACTATTAGGATTTCACGCACACAATTAGCAAATAGAATTGATAAAAGCACACATACAAGTAAATTACGGGCGAAGAACGATTATCTTTATTTCAAAACTTGATTACACACTTTATCTCTTCTCACAAACTCAACTCATTTTTTCTCTCTCTACAATTATCTCATTCTTTCTCTGCCCTCATTCTTTCTCTGCCTCTTTATCCAATCTCTATTTATAGTCTTCAAAACCTAATTCCTTGTTGGACAAGAAATATACCACTTGTCTATAAGGAGTTACCAAGTCAAACTCTAAAATAGAAACCTAATGAGACAATTTCTATCACAAATTTCGGTCTTTCAAAATATAAAAGGAAACTAATTTTTGATATTTTGAACCACAAACCCAACAATCTTCACCCCAACTCGACATTGGTCTTCACATGCTCCTCTGTAGCTCCACCTTGAGCCTAGCATCTTATTTCTTCTTGTAGCTCTTCGTCGTTCCGTCACACTCATCTATTCCTAGCAAATTCCAAATTTAAAATAATTAAACTTGAAATTTACTTTCACGTCACCAAATCAAACTCTTTTTGCTTCTAGAATAACGGGTAGTGCTTTTGCAATTGCTAAAACTTCTTCTTTCTTTTCCTGCTCTTTATCCTCCAATCTAGTATATCTCAAAACAGGTTTCATTTTGTCTTTGCAATTGCTCCACCTAGTATAATATTTCCCAACAAAATATAGAGACTGTACATGGAAGTCCTTGGTGGAAGATTCCACAAAATTAGAAAGATTTAATGGACAAATGATAATGCTGTAAATTGAAGTCTTTAGTGGAAGGCTAATAAATATATCACTCTCTTTAAAGATTGCTTAAAAAAATAAAAATAAAAAATTGAAAGTTCAGCCAAGCACAGTTGATCTCCGCTCTGATTCAATATTGTTAGACTCTGACAATTCAGCTGTCTTGAGTTACCTACGCACTGCAAATTTGGAATGGCTGTCAGTCTCTCTTCTTTGAAATACCTCAACATGGGGGAAGTGGATGTCAATGACACTAATTGGCTGCAATCAATTAATATCCTTCCTAATCTCATGTAGTTACACTTTAGTGGTTGTTCTCTCTTCCATTTGTTGTTAACTTAACATTGCTTTCGGTCTTTGATATCTCTACTAACTGGTTTGATTCCTCAATATATACCAAACTGGCTGTCCAATCTCACGAGCCTCCCCAGACTTGATCTTAGCCTCAATTCCTTAAGTGGAGCCATTACGAGTAAATTCGTTAACTTGAAGTCTTTAAAAGTCCTTGATTTGTCTTTTAAATTTTAATGACTTTGAAGGTCAAAAACCAGTATATTTGGGGAATCTGTGCAAGTTAAAAAGTTTAGACCTGTCTAGAAACTACTTTACTGGGGAGGTGGTTGAGTTTTTTTGTGGATTTTCTGGGTGTCCAACCAGTAACCTAGTGTCACTAAATTTAGAGTATAACTCTTTTGAAGGGGAATTGCCCGATACAATAGCAAAACTCACCATTCTTCAACAATTGTACCTCTTTAACAACTCTTTATGGGGTTCAATTCCAAAATCGATTGGAAAATTGTCATCCTTGCAAGAATTGGAAATCTCCTGCAATAAGATGAATGGAACCATCCCTGAAAGTTCTAGACAACTCTCACAACTCATACAACTAAATCTCAAAGAGAATTCATGGGATAGTGTTGTAACAGAAGCACATTTCATGAATGTCACAAGATTGGAATATTTAACGATTACAAGAACAGAAAAAAGTTAGGCCCTTGGTTTTTAAAGTGACATACGAATGGGTCCCCCCTTTAAGGCTTAAATATCTTGAACTAGAGAACTGTCTAGTGGGCCCCAAATTTTCAGGATGTCTTCAAGTTCAAAGCGAACTTAGTTTTGTGTCACTTACAAATGTTGGAATTGCAGACACCATAGCAGAGGAATGGTTTTCAAGGATATCTTCTCGACTCACCCATTTGGATTTGCCTAATTAACAACCAGATCAAAGGGAGACTCCCATACCTTTTAAATTATCCAAAAGTAGATTTGATAGACTTGAGTAATAACCGTTTTGAGGGTTCCCTCCCATTTTGGTCCACTAACACAAGATATTAGTGTATTGATTCCTGTTTTGGAAGTTTAGGATCTGTTTGAGAATCTTCTCAATGGTACAATCACATCATCAGTATGTACAATGAAGAGTATGGAATTGCTTACCCTTGGGACCAATCAACTATTCGGGGAGCTCCTTCAGTGTTGGGACAAATTGCCAAAGTTAGAGTACTTAATGTAGCGAACAATAGTCTTTTTGGTAAAATTCTAAGTTCAATTGATTCCCTAAGTTCTCTTAATACACTATTGTTGAGCGGCAATAATCTAAATGGAAAAATTCCTCTCTACTTGAAAAATTGTTCAATGGTTTTGAGAGTTGACCTTGGAGAAAACTGATTATCCGGAAAACTACCAACGTGGATTGAACGAAATACAGCTCCATATCTTGAATTGTTACGCCTACGATCTAACTCATTCAGGGAAAACATCCCTCAGCAATGGTGCAATCTTACAAACATTCACATCCTAGATCTTGCACACAACAGTCTTTCAGGGGTGATTCCCAAGTGTTTGGGAAATCTTTTGGCTTTAATTTATGGTACCAGTAGTTCATTCATGTATGATATGGAGCAAATAAGTTTGGTGGTAAAAGGAAGAGAGCAAAAATTTGTAAGAATTCTATACTGTGTCAACACTATTGATCTTTCAGCAAATAATCTAATTGGTGAAATCCTCGAAGAGATGACAAGTCTCGTTGCACTTGGTACCTTGAATTTTTCAATGAATCATTTGTCTAGACGCATACCAGATAACATTGAAAATTTGCAGTATTTGGAAACCTTGGATGTTTCAAACAGCAATCTATGGGACAAATTCCACAAAGTTTACTTCATTAATTAAAGTTTTTGGTGCACTTGAATCTGTCTCACAACAACTTGGTAGGGAAATTTCATCTGGAAATGAACTCCAAATGCTCGACGATTCGTCGATTTTTTAAGGTAACCCTTTACTGTGTGGACTTCCTCTTCCAACCAAGTGCCCATGTGATGACACATCTAATGTGCCTCCTCTCAGTTGAGCATGTTTGGAAGATAGTGATGTGAAAAATGATCTTGACATGGCATGATTCTATATTAACATGGGACCTAGATTTGTTGTTGGATTTTGGGTTGTTTTTGGTACTTTATTGATAAAGAAATCGTGGAGGCAATGCATGCTTTCAGTTCTTGGAGAATATCACAGAAAAGATAGCTCTTTTGATTGAATTGAGAGTGGCTCATTTGCGGAGAAGATGAAGATGCGTAGTGAAAAACTAATATTGTCTGTGAAAAGATGTGAAAAGATGTGAAATATACACGTTTCAAGTGGAAATTAGTAACTCTTGAGTGCATCTATGTAATTAACCATGTGTATAGGCACTGACAAGTGCAATGGTATGTGACTTGCTTTGTAGTTTTATTCTATTTTGGGGGTGATGTGTAAGCATGTGTGCAATAAATATATATTGTCCTGTATTATAATTCCATCTCCATTACCACTTTGTTGTTTTGCAAAGTGCTACATTAACAAGTAGATATACTAATGAAACTCACTTTTGTCTATATAAACTTCTCACTTTCTACGTACTTCTAAAAAATGAAGAAGCTAGTAACTATACTATGAAACCCGTAACTATACTGTTTTAGAAAAACTAAAAGAGGATGATGAAAAAATATAATATTATTTAAATTCTTAGAAATATATTACTATATTTATCAATTTTCAATGTTGTATTCACCAAAAAAAAATAATAATAAATAAAAATAAAAAAACAAACTCTTACGACTTTTTCGTAAATGTAGTTTGACCAAGTAGTTGAGAAAAGGCTTTATTGTTATCGTAGTTGATGTCTTCATCAGTTGCTCAGTCATGGTGATTCAAGACTCTCCACATAAGTAATCGTTTCAACATTAAGTTCGACGTCTATGGGGTTCTCAAATGTCCCTTTTCTCGGATCATGAATCGATATTTTGCTCAATTGTATTTGCATAACAAGTTCACCATTCTTCATCAAATACAAAGGCATCCCGAGAAATGTTCCCGAAAAAGGGCGGGGTTGTGTCCTACCCAAAATAGGAGGCATGGTGATCAATATAAACCAAGATTCCGGCACACCATATTCTCTCAACGCATACACATCCCATGCACCCCTAGTACTGTTGGAACACAGCACACACAACATTCCATTCAAAATCCCCAACTCAAGCATGAAGCACGGTTCACGAAAATCCGGTAGCATAACCTCCCCGAATTCCTCCTTCGCTAGATCAAGAGAGGCAATGATGTGACGATCATCCTTGTCCATAGCTAACCAATGCAAAAATCCATATGAAAATATCCCTCTTGCTCGGTCGATCATCCTGTAAGGGGAGTCTTGAATTCTTCTCCAAGAATTTGTTTTTCGTGTATAGACCTCAACTTCATTACCCCTACCCCTAACCACCTTATAGTTGTAGTATTTATCAATGGACATGTCATGCCCAAACCCATAAAACATACTGAAACTTATAAAGCCTGAAGGTGGTGCTAATTTCTTATATTTTCTCGTACAAGGGTTCCATAGAAAGATATTGTAACCAACTTGTGTACACAACAAGCCATTGCATGAGCCCAGAATGAAAATAATATATCGATTCCATGGGAAGTGATCGAGGCTAGTCACAACAGAACTGCTCGGCGCTTCCAAGTCCATAGAGATATAATAATCCAAGGATGGCAGAATGAGTCGATGGTGAGGATTATAATCCAAGTGCTCCTTGATGAATTCCAACCCATTTAGCAACTTGTTCCATTCTCTGCAGACACATCTAAATCGACCTACAGACTTGACGGGTAGTCGCACCAGAATGTTATAGATGATGTCGTCCGGGATGTCGTCCGGGAAGATGGGCGGTGGCGGTGGTAGGAATTTTAAAAACCACTCTCGTGCAAGTCGCCAGAGGTTTGCCATTCTAAGTTTCCAACACGTACTACTAATTTTTTTAGAGTTTGATTGCTTAATATAAGCTTCTCAAATCAAAAAGGTAACCAACACATGCAAATCCAAGTCACAAAAGAATTTGACTTTGTTATTCACACTCTCCTCATCCCAGATAATAAGCTCTTCAAGTGGAGGACTCTAGGTACTGCAAGATTACAA